>VWZX01006242.1:15848-47278 GCA_013399015.1 Galbula dea | reverse complement strand
GGGGGTTGGAAAGGACCTCTGCAGATGACCACGAAGGAGAAGTGGCCTCAGGCTGGAGAGCAGCAGACTCCAAGCTGCTGGGTGTCCAAGATGGGCATCCTGAGAGCCATGGTGATGGGAGCAGCTGGGTTTGCTGAGCAGGGTGGAGATGCCTTGCTTAAAACTAGAAATATCAACACATGGATGCTGAGCAAGAGCTGCAGGCTGGGGGCAAGAGGCTGGGGCCAGACTCTGCTCACTGGTGCCCAGGGACAGCCCAAGGGGCACTGGGCACAAACTGGACCCCAGGAGGCTCCAGCTGAGCAGGAGGAGAAGCTTGTTTGGTGTGAGGGTGTTGGAGCCCTGGCCCAGGCTTTGCAGAGAGGCTGTGGAGTCTCCTTGTGTGGAGAGATTGCCAAGGCAGCTGGAGGTGACCCTGGGCAAGCTGCTGTGGGTGACCCTGCTGGAGCAGGGGGGTTGGGCTGGATGATCCCCAGAGGTCCCTTCCAACCCCAACCATGCTGGGATTGTGTGTGACTGCTCTTTTTCTTGAGCAGGAAGTGTTCAGCCCCAGGGGAATTCACTGGAGTGTTTCTTTCCTGGAATAAAGAAATTTTTTAATGACTGAGAGAAAAAGGGCATTGAAATTGCAACCACAGCAAACAAATGAATTAACTTTTAATGACTTCCCAGCTGCTTCTGTAGATGTTTCTGCAGAAACCCTGCCAGAAAGTTCAGGGAAAGCATCCAAGGTTGTCTTTGCATGAGCAATGTGTGTTTGTAACAATCCCTGCAGCCCCCAACACTGCAGCCCATGAGTGCTGGAAGGTTTAGGTTGGCCATGAGGAACAATTTCTTCCCTAAAAGGGTTGTGAAGGCTTGGCCCAGGCTGCCCAGGGCAGTGGTGAAGTCATCATCCCTGGAGGGGTTGGAAAGCCCTGGAGATGTGGTGCTGAGGGCCATGGGTTAGTGGTGACCTGGCAGTGTTAGTTCATGGTTGGACTTGATCTAAGAAGTCTTTTGCAATCAAAAAATACAAGGCCAGGGCTCTGTCACCCACCCAGCAGCCAAGTTGCTCCTCCTGCTCAGGTGGAACCTCCTGAGCTCCAGTTTGTGCCCAGTGCCCCTTGGGCTGTCCCTGGCCACCAGTGAGCAGAGTCTGGCCCCAGCCTCTTGCCCCCAGCCTGCAGCTCTTGCTCAGCATGGAGCAGCTCCCCTCTGGGGCTGCTCTTCTCCAGGCTCAGCAGCCCCAGGGCTCTCAGCCTTTCCTCCTGCCAGGGCTGCTCCAGGTCCCTCAGCATCTCCCTAGCCTCCCATGGACTCTCTGCACTAGTTCCTTGTCTCTCTTGGACTGGGGAGCCCAGGGCTGGAGGCAGGACTGCAGCTGTGGCCTGATTGGGGCAGAGGAGAGGTGCAGGAGAACCTCCCTGCCCCTGCTGCTGCTCACACTCTTGTCCCTGCAGCCCAGGAGACCATTGGCCTTCTTGGCCACATTGCACTCCCAGCTCCTTCTGCATGGAGCTGCTTTCCAGCAGCTCAGCCCCTAACCTGTCCTGCTCCATGAGATCATTCCTCCCCAGGTGCAGGAGCCTCCCCTTGCCCTTGCTGACCTCCAGGAGGTTCCTCAGCCCCAGCTCTCAGCCTGTCCAGCTCTCCCTGCCTGGCAGCACAGCCTGATCCTGGCTCCCCCACTCCTCCCAGTTTGGGAGATGCTTTGTCTGGATGCAACCAGTTTCTCCTCTGCCTTCCAGACTTCCCTCTGGTCCTGCTGAGGAACCTGCGTCACCCTGTCTACCTGCTGGTGGTGTTGGCTCAGGTCAACATCTGTGCCATGGTAGCTGGTTTAGCAACATTCATGGGGAAGTTCCTGGAGAGACAGTTCTCCCTCACAGCATCCTTGGCCAACATGATCATTGGTAAGTGTTGCTGTCAAGGTTGTTCAGCACCTCTTAGAGAAGAAGCTAGAGCTTACCATGAAGCATCCTTCACTCTGGAGCTTTCTTTCTCCTTCCATGACCTGCAGAGAGATGTTGCATCAGCTTCTTCCCTTGGGGTTGTTGAGGCTGGAGAAGAGAAGGCTCCAGGGAGACCTTCTGGTGGCCTTGCAGGACTTCAAGGAGACCTCTAAGCAAGATGGGGAGAGACTTTTCAGCAGGACCTGTAGTGACAGGTCAAGGGCTGATGGTTTGAATCTAGAAGAGAAGATTCAGACTAGGTCTAAGGAGGAAATGTTTTCCACTGAGGGTGTTGAGCCCCTGTCCCAGGCTGCCCAGAGAGGTGGGAGATGTCCCAGCCCTGCAACCATTGCAGCTCAGGTTGGTTGGGGTTGGGAGCAACCTGCTCTAGCTGCAGATGTCCCTGCTGCCTGCAGGGGTTGGACTAGATGCCCTTGGAAGGCTCTTGAATTAAACAGATTGCACTTGTTCTGTGTTTCCTTGTAAGATGAGCTTTACAAACCTCCAAGTCCATCAAGGAAACCTTCATTTTGTGGTGGTGACCACAGAAGTGGCCATGTTACTGCATGAGCCACCTTGCAGGTTTCTCTGATCTTTGTTCCTGCCTACCCTGGAAAAAGCAATCCCATTTTCTGGATGAAGCAGAGCTTTTCCCTACATCTCCCATGCCATGGGTACTTGGGGCAACCACTTGGCTCTGAGCTCCAACTCTAAACTTGTTCTTAGCATTGTCCCACCAGGAAAGACTTTGGTCCCATAGCTTCTTTGATGTTGAAGAAATAAGAATCCCCCTAAGAAATCCTCTCAGCCTTTGCTGTGATGCTGATGTCTTGGAGGATGGACAGCAAGGACCTTTCTTTCCCTAGGTGCTGTGAACATCCCTGGGGCAATGGTAGGGATCGTGGTGGGTGGTGCCATCCTGAAGAGGTTCCAGATGTCCCTCAGGCAATGCAGTGCCATGTGTGTCCTCGGCATGTTCCTCTGCCTGCTCCTGGCTTTCCCCCTCCTCTTCCTGGGCTGCCCCACTCAGAAGGTGGCAGGTGTTACCTACAGTCAGAGGTACCAGCAGTTCCAGCTAAGCTGGGCATGGGTGGGATGTTCCCAGGGCTTTGTGGGTACCTTTTACCTCCAACTGAACTCCCTGTGGGTGGGAAGGTGAAAGTCAAGCAGCACATCCAGAGTTGGGTTGGTTCTCTCTTGAGAAAGAGTGAGCAGTGATAAAGTGAGGCTAGGGGTGGATGCTTGGGGGGATCTCCTCCTGCTTTCACTGCCTGGGGCTGAGATTCTTTGAATCTTTTGGCAGATTAAGCTTCCACCTTGGGAAGTGGGACATGTTGATCCCAGGCAAATCACCTGGGCAAGGGGCAGCTCCTGGGATCACACCTTCACAGCTGGAGCTTCTTTACACAGCAAAATGTAGGCAGGACCTTCTCTCCCCTCAAGGCTTGATCCCAGCTGCTGTTAATTCCCATGCTCAGCATCCTGTGGTCTCAGTAGAAGCTGCTTCCAAGCTCTCAGTAGGAAGGTCACCATGGCACAGGTGATCTACCACCCTATGAACCCATGCTTTGAGGCTAAATGTGAAGCCAGTGAATGATTCTCTTGCCCATTTGTGGTCAGGAGGATTTGTCCAGGCAGAGCAAGAGCTTGGGATGTTGTGGTGGTGTTTCTGTAGGTCCTCACTTAAGTTTGGAGGAGGTTTTTTTACTCCATCTAGTGTTTCTTCACCAATTTCTTTCTACAGTTACTCTATTTTCTCTGTCAGATGCACATCAGGGATGGTCCAGACCATTCATTAACATCTCCTTCCTGCTGTAGCTCTGAATTTGGACACCACACCTGGGAGTGTAACCTGCAGTGTAACTGCCCTCAGAAGACCTACAACCCCATCTGTGGCTCTGACTCTGTTGAGTACATCTCACCCTGCTCTGCTGGCTGCAGGCTTGTGAACGTGGATGAAGTCACCAACTCAGTCCTGGTGAGTCAACCCTGCTGGGTCCTGCCTTGGGGTGGAGCCCTCAGGTCTGGCAATTACACAGAATCCCAAAATCCAGCATGGTTGGGGTTGGTAGGGACCTCTGGGGATCATCCAGGCCAACCCCCCTGCTCCAGCAGGCTCACCCACAGCAGCTTGCCCAGGGTCACCTCCAGCTGCCTTGGCAATCTCTCCACACAAGGAGACTCCACAGCCTCTCTGCAAAGCCTGGGCCAGAGCTCCAACACCCTCCCACCAAACAAGCTTCTCCTCCTGCTCAGCTGGAACCTCCTGGGCTCCAGTTGGTGCTCATTGCTCCTGTAGATGAAGAGGGAAGAGGTAAATCCTGCTTGGGGATCTCATGGAACATTTCTGGATGCTCTGGGCAAGCCATGCCTGGGGGAACCGTGACTGTTGCCCTGGTACCCATAGCACTGACATCCAGCAGACCTTCACTGTGTGCTCTGGGAGACATTGTTGATGTGATTGTTGGATTGAGTGATGTGATTCTACCTTTCAGCCTGCTGATCTGCAGGTTAGAAAGTCCTGATCTAGCTGTGCATCCTCTTCCTAAGTAGATGATGTCTGTGTGAGAGGACAATTTAGTGGGAGAGCCCCAGGGCAGGAGCTAGAGAAGAATACAAGAGGAAACAGCCTCAAGTTGTGCCAGGGGAGGTTCAGGTTGGCCATGAGGAGGAATTTCTTCCCCAAAAGGGCTGTGAAGGCCTGGCCCAGGCTGGCCAGGGCAGTGGTGGAGTCCCCATCCCTGGAGGGGCTGGAAAGCCCTGGAGATGTGGTGCTGAGGGCTAGGGGTTAGTGGTGACCTGGTAATGCTGGTTGATGGTTGGACTTGATGCTCTTGAAGGTCTCTTGCAACCAAGATGGTTCCATGACTGGATGAAATGAGGTTTGCTCTTGGCTTTCCCTTGATTTCCAGACCTGGCTGGGCTAGTTTTTTGTTTCTATATAATTAGCTTCATATAAAAATAGAGATATTTCCACCCAAGCTGCCCCAGGGCTTCTCTCTCCTCTCCTTTGGTGTCACCATGACTCCAGGACAGATGAGTTTTCCCAGAGCCAATTGTCTGTTAGGTCTCCAGGCAATGATAAGAGAGTTCAACACATCACCAAACAGATCACTTCTGCTAAGTCAAAAGCTTCTCTGAAGAATCTCAGTGGTTCACAGAGGGTGAGGAGTCTTCTGCTGTGTTCTTGGCACAGGATCCAGTGGCACCACAGGACTGCCTGGGCAATTTTGAGCAGCTTTTTGTTAATTAACAAGACTTCATTTTAATGACAATTATTTGGAGCTGAGTCCCAAATGCCCTTTTCTGCATCCCTGTTCCTGCCTTTTCTACAGCAGATCCTTCTCAACTGCTTCTCCCTCCTCAAAGGTGCCTCCAGCCCTTTGACCACTTGAGCTCCTGAATATGACCCACTCCTGCATTCCTTACATCTGTACTCATCTGGGACCACATCCTCAGGCAGACCACAGAGTCCCAGAGTCCAGCATGGTGGGGATTGGAAGGGACCTCTGGACATCATCCAATCCAACACCCTGCTAACCCTCATGGCCATGAAGGCCAATGGTCTCCTGGGGTGAAGGAAGAAGGGTGTGAGCAACAGCAGGTCAAGGGAGGTTCTCCTGCCCCTCTCTTCTGCCCCATTTAGACCACAGCTGGAGTCCTGGCTCCAGGCTTGGGCTCCCCAGGCCAAGAGAGCCAAGGAACTAGTGCAGAGAGTCCACTGGAGGCTAGGGAGATGCTGAGGGACCTGGAGCATCTGTGGCAGGAGGAAAGGCTGAGAGCCCTGGGGCTGCTGAGCCTGGAGAAGAGCAGCCCCAGAGGGGAGCTGCTCCATGCTGAGCAAGAGCTGCAGGCTGGGGGCAAAAGGCTGGGGCCAGACTCTGCTCACTGGTGCCCAGGGCCAGCCCAAGGGGCACTGAGCACCAACTGGACCACAGGAGGTTGCAGCTGAGCAGGAGGAGAAGCTTGTTTGGTGTGAGGGTGTTGGAGGCCTGGCCCAGGCTTTGCAGAGAGGCTGTGGAGTCTCCTTGTGTGGAGAGATTGCCAAGGCAGCTGGAGGTGACCCTGGGCAAGCTGCTGTGGGTGACCCTGCTGGAGCAGGGGTTGGGCTGGATGATCTCCAGAGGTCCCTTCCAACCCCTACCCTGCTGTATCCTGGGTTTCTGTGTAATTACTGGTGATTCTTTACAGTCAAAAGCTAACCACTCTCCCTCTCTATGCCAGCTGGCAGCTACCTTTGATATCTTCATGGCCTTGAGCAGATCAGCAGCCTCTGGGTTTTCTCTCCTCTTTGCAGAACTACACCAACTGCAGCTGCATCTCCAGAAATGGGCTGGAGGGCTTTGCCAAGCCAGGGACCTGTGGCACTGGCTGCTCCCACCTCTTCCTGCCCTTTGTGGTGCTCTCCTGCCTGGCAGGGATCCTTGCCAGCACGTCCCACACGCCCTCCTTCATGCTCATCCTCAGGTGAGCCCTGCTTTGCTGTCACCCATGGTCTAGGTGCAGCTAGAAGAGGCATCCAGAGGTGGTGGCTGGGGAAAGCAAGGGGTCCTTGGGTTAAGGAGGATGGTTTTTCTCTAGCTGAGGAACTGGAAGGCTGCATCAATCCTGTGTTGCACCTCATGCCTAGTTCCTCACCTTGGTGTTACCTCACTGCTGGGAGGTTGGACTAGATGACCTTAGAAGGTCCCTTCCAACCTAAACCATGCTATGATTCTTTAGATTAAAAGCAAAAAGCCTTGGCTGAGCTGCTCCTTGTCTCTAACAGAGTTTTCCAGGCCAAGCAAAGGCTCCTGGGAAGCCTCTCTAGCTTGAAGGAAGGAAACATCATCATTCTGCTGATGTAAAGGAGCCTTGCCTTGGGGTCCTTGGTGCTTGGGCTGAAGGGTTGAGGTGCTGCAAGGCTTCATGCCATGCTAGGGAGGAGAACATCCCAATGTGTTGGCAGTGGCAGAGGTCACACTTTGAATGTTGTTTTTCAGGAGCATCCAGCCTGAAGACAAATCCTTTGCTGTTGGGATACAGTTCATGCTGCTGAGAGTCTTAGGTAAAGGAAATTGTGTTGAGATCCCATCCTGGAAAATCATGGCAACTCTTGGGCCTTCAGGAAGGTTTCAAGGCTCCAGAAGTGCTCTCTATTCCAAGCCTCTGACCTACCAAAGCCTGTCCTAAGCTAAGGAGAAAGATGTCACCTCACAGGGCCTGGGGGGCTGCACAGGGTGGGGAAGGGATGAGGCATCTCCATGGGGAAACATCTCCATGGACACATGAAAGAGGAGAGGGATGAAGTTTAGGTCCCAAAGGGAAGCCTTGGATGTGTGTAGCTGCTGCCATGTTTGTTTCCAGCATGTCAAGGTGGCTTCAAACCATGTCCTTTGACCTCACTAGTTATTTTTCCTATGGTGGAAACTCATGTTCACCTGGAGGTCTTCAGAAGGTGCTGCTGGAGTTGTGGAAAGGAGTCAACATGAACAGGGATGAAAGAAGGAGCAGTCTGGGGGAAAGGAGGCTCAGGGGAGACCTTCTGGCTCTCTGCAGCTCCCTGAGAGGAGGCTGGAGCCAGCTGGGGCTTGGGCTCTTCTGCCAAGGGACAAGGGAGAGGACAAGAGGAAACAGCCTCAAGTTGTGCCAGGGGAGGTTCAGGTTGGCCAGGAGGAACAATTTCTTGCTGGCAAGGGTTGTGAAGGGCTGGCCCAGGCTGGCCAGGGCAGTGGTGGAGTCTCCATCCCTGGAGGGGTTGGAAAGCCCTGGAGCTGTGGTGCTGAGGGCCATGGTGCAGTGGTGACCTGGCAGTGCTGGCTAAAGGTTGGACTTGATCATCTTAAAGGTGTTTTCCACCCATCATGATACTGTGATTCTATTTATCATCCCTGGGATGAGTGATGGCCCTTCTCAAAGAGAAAGAAGGACCATCTGGCATCTTGGTGGGGTCCAAACACCCAGCCAGTCCTTGTCATGTCATGCAGGACCAGTGGCTTCATGGACTTCAGCAAAGAAGACCCTCCTCAGCTACTTTCCACCCTCTTAGCACCTAGTAACCAGGATTGGGTCTGTCCTGGCAGAGGCAGTCCCATCCCATGACCAAGGTCCTCTCTGCCCTTCTGCTTGCAGCGTGGATGCCAGGACCTGTTCTGTATGGCAGTGCCATTGACACAACCTGCATCCTCTGGGAGAAGAAGTGTGACAGGAAGGCAGCCTGCAGATACTATGACAATCACCTCTTCAGGCAAAGGTAAGGCTGAAAGGTCAGAAGAAGGGTTGAGGGTGCAGAGGGAAACCCCAAGGAGAACATCACACCAGGTCATCTCCAACGTGGGATGAGTTGTTGCCTGTGCCATGGGCAGCAAACACTCACAGCCACCCTGGCTTGTGCTAACTCCCAAAAGTGTCCAGGAATGGTTTGGAAAGTCATTGGCACAAGTTCAAACCCTGCCAGGGACCATGCTAACTGCCTGCTGTAGACCACTGAGGTTCTTGCTTCCAGGAGCACACTCTGTGTTACAGTGAGAACCATTGTTTGGTAGAACAACCTTCTCAGGGATGTGGTGCAGTCCTCACCCCTGAAGGATCTCAAAATGCCAGTGGACAATGTGCTGGATCATCTCCTCTAGGTTCCTTCTCCCATAGAAGGTTGGGCTAGATGACCTTTGGAGATCTCTTCCAACCTGGGCTGTCATGTGATGCTGTGATTCCTCATTCTGCCAGTGTAGACCCAAGCAGCCTATCCTGACACCTTCTCCATGGAGGTAATTCAGCAGCAGGAGTGACCCCAGCCTCAAAAACTACCTGTGAGGTGGTGCCTTGCTCCCTTTGGGTTCATCTTCCAGCAGAATGGACCAGCTCAACGTGCAGGAGACACCAACCCCAGCCTGTTAGGCTGGAAGGGAGCTGTTGTAGGTGGACTTCCATCTCCATGGCAGGTTGATCACCACAGAGTGACTCACTGAGCAGTAGCTGGAGCAAGTCTCACCCTCAGCCCCAAGACCCCAATGGGGTTTTTTTGCCTCCTCCTTACCAGATGTGATGATCTCATGTGACACCAAGGAGAAGTTCATCTTGGTAGCTACTCCTCCACTTTCTCCCACCCTTCTCAGGACCCAAGCTTGAGAATGAATGTGCCCAAGGAGCCCATCTCCAGTGGGACATAAGGAACAATTTCTTTCTCAGAAGGGTTGTCAAAGGCTTGGCTCAGGCCAGTGATGGAGTCCCCATCCCTGGAGGGGCTGGAAAGCCCTGGAGATGTGGTGCTGAGGGCCATGAGTTAGTGGTGACCTGGCAGTGCTGGCTAACAGTTGGACTCCAGGATCTTAAAGGCGTTTTCCAACCTAAATGAAAGTTCAGTGTCTGCTGCAGTTGCCTGGTGTCATAGGCTGGTGGTTCTTGGTGGACATAGGGGTGTCCTTACTAGCCTGACTGCTTGTGTTTCCACCCCACAGGTATCTTGGTCTCCAGTTTTTCTTTGAGGTAGGTGCTTTCCTGTGCTTCGTGGCTGTCTACGTGATTCTCAGGCGGCAGGAGAAGGAAGCCAGCAAAGGAGCAGAGCCAAAGATAGACCCAGAGAAGGAGAAACTGGCAGGAAACTCCATCAAGAGCCCAGAATCCAAAGTGTGACACCAACCAGATGAATTGGGACCCCTATCTGGGCAGATGAAGCCATGTGGATCACCCCACACTTGAACTCTGAAGGATGGAAGGTTGGACTGATGGACAGTGGGGCTGCTTCCCAACCTTCTGGGTGGGATGGACTTCTTCTGTGTTGCCATGGGAGTCTGTCTGTGGGTTGTTCTCTGCCTCCTCCTTCCTTCTCAATGGTGCAGCTTGCTCCTCAGTCCACACACATTAAAGTTTGGACCCTGCAGTCTCCTGGAGGTATGTCCTCCAAAGCATTTGCTCCTGCTGATGCTCTTGGTGGTGCCAACACTGAGCTCTGACCATGAGAGCTGAAGAGGGTTTTTGTAAGAACTCCTTTTTAAGAGATGATTTTTCTCCTGAACCTACACATCTCCATGAATGATGGTCTGTCCTTGCCCATATAATGTCAGCTGTGCTTCTTCCTTCTTCTCCAGATGGTCTCTCTTCCTTGAAGGTTTCATCCAGCTCCAGCTGACATTGAGGGAATTGTTGTCCTGGGCCGTGGCACGTTGCAAGGACCAACTCACATGCCTCAGCCAACTGCTGTGTAGATGCTGCTGCTTTGGTGGTGAGGGGCAGGGAGGAGGAGGAGGAGGGGAGAACATCAAAAGGAACTGCAAACCCAACCCAGGAGAGAAACTCTGATAGCTGCAGACTTAAGTATTGGCAGCATGGCCTCATTTTACAGTGACACTAACAATGTTAGTATCAAATATTATTTTTTGCATTAGCAGGTCTTCACAGAGTCCCAGGATACAGCATGGTTGGGGTAGGAAGGGACCTCTGGAGGTCACCCAGGTCAACCCCCTGCTCCAGCAGGGTCACCCACAGCAGCTTGCCCAGGGTCACCTCCAGCTGCCTTGGCAATCTCTCCACACAAGGAGACTCCACAACCTCTCTGCAAAGCCTGGGGCAGGGCTCCAACACCCTCACACCAAACAAGCTTCTCCTCCTGCTCAGCTGGTACCTCCTGTGGTCCAGTTAGTGCTCAGTGCCCCTTGGCCTGGCCCTGGGCACCAGTGAGCAGAGCCTGGCCCCAGCCTCTTGCCCCCAGCCTCTTGCCCCCAGCCTCTTGCCCCCAGCCTGCAGCTCTTGCTCAGCATGGAGCAGCTCCCCTCTGGGGCTGCTCTTCTCCAGGCTCAGCAGCCCCAGGGCTCTCAGCCTTTCCTCCTGCCACAGATGCTCCAGGTCCCTCAGCATCTCCCTAGCCTCCCATGGACTCTCTGCACTAGTTCCTTGGCTCTCTTGGTCTGGGGAGCCCAGGGCTGGAGCNCACCCACAGCAGCTTGCCCAGGGTCACCTCCAGCTGCCTTGGCAATCTCTCCACACAAGGAGACTCCACAACCTCTCTGCAAAGCCTGGGGCAGGGCTCCAACACCCTCACACCAAACAAACTTCTCCTCCTGCTCAGATGGAACCTCCTGGCTTCCAGTTGGTGCCCAGTGTCCTTTGGGCTGTCCCTGGACACCAGTGAGCAGAGTCTGGCCCCAGCCTCTTGCCCCCAGCCTGCAGCTCTTGCTCAGCATGGAGCAGCTCCCCTCTGGGGCTGCTCTTCTCCATGCTCAGCAGCCCCAGGGCTCTCAGCCTTTCCTCCTGCCACAGATGCTCCAGGTCCCTCAGCATCTCCCTAGCCTCCCATGGACTCTCTGCACTAGTTCCTTGTCTCTCTTGGTCTGGGGAGCCCAGGGCTGGAGCCAGGACTGCAGCTGTGTCCTGAGTGGTGCAGAGGAGAGGGAGAGGAGAACCTCCCTCCCTTAATCTGCTGCTGCTCACACTCTCCTTCCTGCCCCCCAGGAGACCATTGGCCTTCTTGGCTACATTGCTGCCTCACGGGGAACCCAGCACTCCCAGCTCCTTCTCCATGGAGCTGCTTTCCAGCAGCTTAGCCCCTAACCTGTCCTGCTCCATCAGGTTCTTCCTCCCCAGGTGCAGGACCCTCCACTTGCCCTTGCTGAGCTCCAGCAGGTTCATCAGCCCCAGGTCTCAGCCTGTGCAGCTCTCCCTGCCTGGCAGCACAGCCTGAGCCTGGCTCCCCCACTCCTCCCAGTGTGGCACCAGCAGCCAACTGCCTGAGGCTGCACTCTGTGCCTCCAGCCAGGCCATGGATGAAGATGTTGAACAAGACTGGACCCAGCAGTCCTGACCCCTTGGGGAACACCACGAGCTCCAGGTCTCCAACTAGCCTCTGCCCCACTGCTCACAGCCCTCTGAGCTCTGGCCTTCAGCCAGTTCTCCACCCCCCTCACCTGTCCCAGGAGCTTACTGAAGCATGAGGGTTCTAACCCTCTCTCCCATTTTCCTGCTTGAGGAAGGCAGAACTCCCAGGGATGTAGCACCAGAAGGGGAGGTTGATCCCAGCCCTCTTGCAGACTGGGCAGAGCTGGTGGCTAAGCCACTTGACCACAGAACCTTGCTGTGCTCCATGAAAGGTTTATTGCCAGATGCAGCTTTAATTATGGGCTGGAAGTCAGGTCTGCTGTTATTTTTGGTGCATTTCCCTCTCATTTCTGTTTTCTTCCCACCCAAGCACAAATTCTTCTGCTGGTCTCCTGCTATCATTGTGCAACCACAGACTCTTGAGTAACTTCTCATTTTTTTGGCTCCAGCAAGACAGAGAGTAGAGAAACCAGAAGGTCTAAGTTCAACCCAAATATGCAGAAGAGAAAATCCATCCTGAGTGGTGGAAATCTCTTTAACTCCTCACAGCCTGGCAAAGAGTCCTGTGGGAAGGGCTGGGCTGTGTGGAGAAGGCTGGTGGTGGAAGGTGGAAAGGCCAATGGTTAAGTGGCTGGTTTAGGTGTTTGCTCAGCCAAATTGAGAGACAATTAACAGCATTCAGAGTGAGAAGCTAATTTTATTTTATTCTTTTTTAAGGGTTTGGGGGGTTTTTGCATAGTTTTGTGCTGTGCTTTATACATACTATCCCTGGAGGGGTTGGAAAGCCCTGGAGATGGGGTGCTGAGGGCCATGGGTCAGTGGTGACCTGGCAGTGCTGGGGAACAGTTGGACTCCAGGATCTTGAAGATCTTTTCCAACCAGATTGATTCTATGAGAGATGCAGAAGGAACCCCCAGGAAGGTCTGGCCACCTCACAGCCAGCATGGTCTGGTTCTCACTGCTGGGCTCAGGACTTTACATCCATTTTCCATTTGGAAAACTCTTATCACATCCCAGAGAGACTTCTTCTCAGGCTGAATTCTTCCTTTCCTCTTGACCTCTGGAGATGAGGTGAGTTCCCTGGGGAGCAGCATCCAAAACCTTTACAACCAGCATGTCCTAGCTTTGTGGTCAGCTCCAAGCCTGCTTATTACTCTTTCTGCTGTGGTAATTTCCATTCATTTGTGCTGGCATTTCTATAAAGAGGAAGAAAACCTCAGGTTTTTTTATCCTTTTTCCCCCTTTCCTTTCTTCTGTGTTCTTCAGAAACACTGCTGAAAGGCACTGACTTGCCAGGGAAGATGAAAAAGGAGATGGTTTGGAAAAGCTAAGTTCCTGCTGTCAGCAGGGAAGGAGATAAAAGTCCCAGGAAATCTGAAAAGGTTGTCAGCACCCAGGGAGGAGGAGAAGGAGGAGGAATGTTTGATGGAAAGGAAGAGGCAAGCAGGTGGGAGGAGGGCAATAGAAAAAGGAGAAAAAGAAGATGTAGCCTCAGCAAAATCCACCTGGGGCTGTTGAGCTCTGCCAGGGTTTTCCCAGAGGAGATATTCCCCTGGAGATAGCTCAAAATAGAATGTACAAAGCACTTAAGGATGTTCCTCAGGCAGCAGCTTTTGGTTGCACAGAGGAGGTTAGCAGGAGTCAATATCTCCACTGACTTCTTCAGTCTTGCTGCTTCATGCTCCCAAGAAAGCTGAAGGAGATGTCCTACAGCAAAGCAGGTAGAAGAGAGTCATGCAGAGCAGGACCTGAGTGCATTGGAGGTTTCTGGGCAGCACCAGAGGACACAGAGCTGAAGGTCAATCAGTGCCTTCAGGGCTGGTGAGAGATGCATCAAGAGGATGAGTTAAATCAGGAGGGAAGGTGCTCTCCACAACTACTAGGAGGCTTGGCATGGGGCAAGGAGATTGGCACCAGCTCCAGCAAGAGCAAAGACAGATAGGTCTGCAGGACATCTCCAAGCCTAGGAGCTGCTTCTGTGCAGAGCTAGGGCTCACCCAGTTCATGCCAATCCCTTTCAGATTCATCTGTGCTCTACAACATCTCTCCATCACATGCTGAAGCTCTTGGTCCATGTGTCTTTAACGTGGTCATGGTGGCAGGTCTCCAGCACAACAGCAGCCACCTAACAGAGCACTGTAGGAAGCCTTCAAGAGCTCAACTGTCCTGTTTTGAGAGCAGAAGTGTTCTAAGATACTTCTGGAGGTCATAGAATCATGGTTTGGGTTGGGAAAGCACTTGGAGTCTGGTGTCATCCTCTTGCCATTCCCTTTTAGCTCTTGATCAGTCTCTTCCAACCCCAGCATGCTGGATTCTGGGATTCTCTGACTTCAGGAAGGATTTGGACCTCACTCCACCATTTCCTCATCAGCTACTTATCAGCCCTAGGAAATGATGATGCAGAGAGGAGAAGACAATGTTTAATTGGTAAGCTTCCCTTCCAGGAGTTAGGGAGATTTCATTGCCTGCCCAGAAAGCTTCATCTAGCAGAATCTCACTAGGCTCTGTCCTGTCTCTGGCCCTAATCAATAAGTTAATTAATGACCTGGGTGATGAGAGAAAGAAGAGCTAATAAAATTCCAGCCTGTGGTTGCCAGCACAGGATTAGGATTCAGATCATTCACTGCAGGTTGGAGAAATCAATGGGGTTGGGATCCAACATGGAGAGAGAGCAGAGCAGCTGAGGAAGGAGGACTTGGGGGCACAGACCTGCCCTGAGAGAAGAAGGATGTGGCAATGACCTCTGAGAGAGAGGAAGGAGGGAAAACCAGTCCTTTCTAGGAGGAAAAACCATCACCTGGGGGAAAGAAGTAGGTGGAAGAGCAGGAAAAAGTTTCTCCAGGTGTCTGAGGAGAGTGTAAAGCTATAGGTCTGTCAGTGGAAGGTTCTGGTGGTGTCCCTCAAGGGTTCATACTGCAAGCAGTGCTGCTCAGCATCTTCATCCAGGATGTGGACAGTGGGACTGCTGCACCCTCATGGCCTGGTTTGGGTTAGAACAGAACTAGATCTCTTCAGTGAGGTTACCTTTTAGTTCAAGCTCCTCTGAGAACTGCACTTTCTGAGGCTAGCAGCATGTTTTCATAGCTTCTAGCAGTGGTAAGACCTAATTGACTACCAGGAGTTGGTATGCAGAGCAAGGTCACTGCTGAACCTTGTGTCTCACCTTGGAGGTGCAGGGTAAAGGCTGCAGCTTCAGGGAGGAGCAGGCAGGACAGGTGACCCCCAACTGACCAACTAAAGTATTCCATCCCATAAACATTATATTGGAATGTAAACTGGGGGTCAGTTCCCCCTTGGGATGATTATTCTGGGTTGCTAGATTATTATCCCTTCTTGGTTCCTTCTTCTCCTGTGCTTCAGTGATTCTGAGGCCTTCTGCTGCAGTGTCAGTGGTGATGTGGTTACCATCCAGGGGGGGTTGAGTTCAGGACTGGGTTCTGTACATATTTGTGTATATTTCATTCATCATTATTATTATTAAAGTAGTTTAAGTTTTCCAATCCACAAATCTCTCTGTCTCTTATCCCCTTTCCCTTCCCTTGGGGGGGCAGAGGGGGTAACAGGGAGTATCTCTATTGGGTTGGTGGTTGGCCCAGCCTTGACCCTCAACACCTCAGCAGGTTTCTAAGTGACAGCAAGGCAAAGGATGTGGTTGACAAAGCCTAAGGAACAGGACCTGGAGAAGTGAGACCACATCAACCTCATGAGGTTCAGCAAGGGCAAGGTCCTGTACATGGGTTGGAGTAATCCCCAGTATCCATCCAGGCTGGGGCTGAAGGGCTGGAGAGCAGCCCTGAGGAGAAGGGCTTGGGGCAACTGGTGGGGGAGAAGCTGGAGCTGAGCTGGCAATGTGTGCTCAGAGCCCAGGAGCCAACCCTGGCCTGGGCTGCAGCCCCAGCAGGGTGGGCAGCAGGGCAGGGAGGGGATTGTGCCTCTGCTCTGCTCTGCTCTGCTCTGGGGAGAGCTCAGCTGCAGTGCTGGGGCCAGCTCTGGAGTCCTCAGCCCAGGAACACTTGCCCCAACAGGTCCATCTCTTTACTAGTCCTTGCCCTTGTCCTTGTTGAACCTCATGATGTTCATGTGCTCCCACTTCTCCAGCTTGTCCAGGTCCCTCTGGGTGGATCCCACCCTTCGGGGGTCTCAACTGCACCACTCAGCCTGGTGTCATCTGCCAACCTGCTGAAGCTGCATCAATCCCACTGCCCGTGTCACAGATGAAGATATGGAGCAGCAGTGGTCCCAGAACTACCTCAGCTCCTGCAAAATGTCCCTGCTAGCTTGGCTGGCCTTTAGTTGTCAGCAGTAATTGCACCATCAGACCAAGATGAAGGAAACCATCCCTATTGACCAATGACTCCCCTTGTTCTTTCCTGCTCTGAAGTTCTGGGTGGCATTTGATTGTCCTTTTCCAGAGGGTTTTGCATTGCAGTCCCAGTTCCTTGGGTCAACATTTGTTTGCAGAGCTCTGTCATGGAAGGTCACTGGGGACTTGCAGTTCCCAACCTTTCTGCATGCTGCTGAAGAGCAAAATACAAAAGGGGAGAAAAAAAGAATTAAGAAGTTGTGAATCAAAGGGTTGTTGAAGCTGGAGAAGAGAAGGCTTCAGGGAGACCTTCTGGTGGCCTTCCAGTACTTAAAGGAACCTAGAAGAATGCTGGGGAGAGACTTTTCAGCAGGACCTGTTGGGACAGGACAAGGGCTGATGGTTTGAATCTGAAAGAGGAGACTGAGACTAGATCTCAGGAAGCAATGTTTTCCAGTGAGGGTGGTGAGAGCCTGTCCCAGGCTGCCCAGAGAGGTGGGAGATGTCCCATCCCTGGAACCACTGCAGCTCAGGTTGGTTGGGGCTATGAGCAACCTGCTCTGATTGCAGATGTCCCTGCTGACTGCAGGGGGTTGGACTAGATGACCTTGGAAGGTCCCTTCTAACCCAAACCACTCTGTGACTCTCCTATCCTGCAAAGTGTGACCATCCCATCTGAGGGATGCAGCCTTCTCTGAGGAAACCTCCCTGTCCTCTTGGGCACAGAAGGGCATGATGGAAATATCAGCTCCCTGAACACAGAAGCAGCAGAATTTGCTGGGCTTTGGCCAAGAAGCTGGACCTTTTGCAGCAGAGCTTCAAGCACCTATCATCCCTTGAAAAGAAATTGGCATCCAGCAGAGTTGACTCACTGTCCTACCAGGAGAAGTTCTGACCTCCTGCACTTTGAGGCATAAAAAGATCTCCCTCTCTTGTTCAGTTTAATGTGTTTCCCTCTCCTCTTCCACTTGTGCTTACCTGAAGGTCCAAGCCAAACAGAGCAGAATAAATCAGGAGACTCTCTGCTGGGTTTGGAGAGAAGGTTGAGGAATGATTACTCATGAAATATGGAATTAATCTTCGAGGCTTAATGGACTTCTCAGGGAGTTGTGCAGGAGCTGCTTGTTGAAGGCTCTGAAATTACTGTGGCATGGGAACAACATCCTTTATCCTCCACATCTGATAAGAGCTGTCACTGCCTTCTGGAGCATCTTCCCTGCTTCACTCTAATCTCTTTGCCTTCAGGGTGCTGAAGGACAGAAACGCTTTCAGATGGTGCTGATGAAGGTTACCATAAGGTTTTCCTCCCTCTCCCTTCACTTTTCTACTTTAAATAGCACTTGTTAAAGAGACCAGAACCTGAGAGGGTTCCATTCAACTTTCTGAGCTGAACTTGCTGCTGGAACCTTCTTGCTCTTATACCTCCTGGTCAAAAATGTTTCCCTCTCCACCCTCCCCATCTTCTCCTTCTCCCAGTGCCATGATCTAACTATACATTGGTGACTGGATGGATGCAGATTGCACTTCATCTGGTGGTGGGTGGAGAGGTGGCTGAAGGACACAGAGCTCAGAGGGTTGTGAGCAGTGGGGCAGAGGCTAGTTGGAGGTCTGGAGCTCATGGTGTTCCCCAAGGGGTCAGGACTGGGTCCAGTCTTGTTCAACATCTTCATCAAAGCTCTAGTTGAAGATTTTCCTGCTGCCTCTGATGCAAAGCCACCAAGCAGAGGACACAGAAGAAGTTGTGATGATCCAGGTCAGGTAACACCAAGATTGTTTGTAGGAAAGAATCATAGAATCATGGAATGCTTTGGGTGGGAAGGAACCTTCCAAGGTCACCTAGTCCAAGCCCCTGCAGTCAGCAGGGACATCTGCAACCAGAGCAGGTTGCTCACAGCCCCAACCAACCTGAGCTGCAATGCTTCCAGGGCTGGGACATCTCCCACCTCTCTGGGCAGCCTGGGCCAGGCTCTCACCACCCTCAGTGGAAAACTTAGATCTAGTTCCTCTTGCAGTTTGTGCCTGTGAAACCTCTCTGGGAGAGGACAACAGAGGAGGATGCACAAGGGTTAACATGTGTTCTGCCCTGACTTCTTCTACCAAAAAACTTTGGCTTTCTTTTTGTCCAAAAATGTCCAATACTAAATGTTTTCTGGGTTGCTAGAAGGAAGCAGCTGGTTCCTGGGCTGGGGAGTTGAGGAGGCTGTGCAGGTGCTGGGAAATGCTTGGGAAGGAGCCCATTTCCCAGCACATTCCTTTAGGACCTGAGCAGGTCCCATGGGGAGATCTCCATTCCAATCTTCCAACCCACATGGCCTCTTCCTTGGCTCCATCTTTCCACAGGAAAAGGAGATAAACCATTCAGAGGTGAACAATGGTCCTGGAGGATGAAACCCTTCCAAAGGGAACAGATCATTGTGAAGGTTTAATATCATGGAATCACAAAATCATCATGGTTGGAGAAGTCCTCTGAGATCATGGAGTCCAAGCACCCACCCAACACCACCATGCTCACCACTAACCCATGGCTCCAAGCACCTCATCTCCATGGATTGACAATGTCTTAAAGGACACTGGAAGCCAAGTCAGATGCTGAGCACCCTCAGACCCCATCATGGGAGGGATGCTGGAGAGCAGGACACACTGGAGCTGCCCCCAGCCCTGGGAGGTGATGGAGGCTTTCAAACAACACCTGGAGTCTCTTGCTGGTTCCATGCATGGTTGGTTACAGCTGTAATTGAAAAGCACCTCCTGAGCCAAAGGACCACAGCCATTGCTTGGGTAAAATCATCTTCAATAATGGAAAAGGAGGAGAAATGAGGCAGGAAATGAAGATATTAATAATAAATAGGGAAGGAAAGAACTGAACTTAAGCAAAAGCAAGAAAGGAAGAGGTGAAACATGGAGTGGAAGGTGACCTAGGACACCAGCTGTTAAGAAGAAGGCTAGAGGATCATCTTGGCTTCTTCTAATGGTGCTCTGTCATGAATTAGACATGTTGTTGGCTGGGTTTGGGGTCAGGTGCAGCAAGAGCTCTCCATCTTATCCCATAGGGACTTCTTGCAGGAACAACTTGGGGAAATGAGAGCTGGAAAAGCCTCATCTGGCTTCTAAATGCAATGGTCCTCCACAGCTGCAGGATGAGGGTGAAGATTTCCACTTCACAGAATCCCTGAATGCAGCATGGTTGGGGTAGGAAGGGACCTCTGGAGATCACCCAGGTCAACCCCCTGCTCCAGCAGGCTCACCCACAGCAGCTTGCCCAGGGTCACCTCCAGCTGCCTTGGCAATCTCTCCACACAAGGAGACTCCACAACCTCTCTGCAAAGCCTGGGCCAGGGCTCCAACACCCTCACAACAAACAAGCTTCTCCTCCTGGTGAGGTGGGAACCTCCTGGCTTCCAGGTTGTGCCCAGTGCCCCTTGGGCTGGCCCTGGGCACCAGTGAGCAGAGTCTGGCCAATACAATCACCTGGCTGGTAACAACCATGACTCCAGACAGAGATGGATGAGGATTTCAAGGCTTAATTGAAATGGGCATGGTTTGGAGGAGGAGGCCAAGGAAAGCACAATGGATCTAGGCTGTGCCACGAGAAGCAGCTAGATCTGGTAGGACCTGGAGGACCTGGTAGAACTGGAGGGACTTTATCTTCTGCAGGAAGATGAAGATGGCAGCATGAAGAAGAGTTGGCCTTTTTCAGCCTGGTGATTTGAGTAAGGAGTGGTGCAGCCAATGTGACATGGTCAGAGCATCTCAGGTGTGTGCTGAGCTCAGCATAGCAGAGACATGGAGCTGGTGGAGCAGGGCCAGAGGAGGCCACAGACATGATGGGAGGGCTGGAAGTCTTCTGCTGGGAGGACAAGCTGAGAGAGTTGGGGTTGTTGAGGCTGGAGAAGAGAAGGCTCCAGGGAGACCTTCTGGTGGCCTTGCAGGACTGCAAGGAGACCTCTAAGAAAGCTGGGGAGAGACTGTTCATCAGGACTTGTGGTGACAGGGCAAGGGATGATGGTTTGAAACTGAAAGAGGAGATTGTGGATCTAAGGAAGCAATGTTTTCCAGTGAGAGTGATGAGCCCCTGGCCCAGGTTGCCCAGAGAGGTGGGAGATGTCCCATCCCTGGAACCATTGCAGCTCAGGTTGGTTGGGGCTGTGAGCAACCTGCTCTGGCTGCAGATGTCCTGCATGTTCTTTTTTTTCTGTCTCCTTTATCTCTGGTACTTGAAGAAGATTTCTCCTGTGTCTTTCTCTTTGATCTTAATGTAGGGTTTTTTTCTGTTCCCATCATCATCTTATCCTCTTTTCCTCCTCAGTCTTTACCTTTGATGCACAATCCCAGCAGCTCTCTTTAATCAAACAGAGCAATTAAGAAACTCTCAATTACAAGTGTCACCCATGTCATGATTTATTCCTGGCTGCAGGATTTGGAGCTCACTTATTATTGCTGTGGCTGAAAAGCTCTGAGGGGAATTGAGCACTGAGGATTAGATCTTGGGGAGGAAGCATCACAAAGAGAAGCAGCTCCTGTTGCCAACAGCTCCAAATTATTGTCTGCTACAACCCCAGGAAGGCTCCAGGCTTGGGGCAGAGTGGCTGCAAAGCTGCCCCCAGGAAAAGGACCTGGGGGGTTGGTGGCCAGCAGCTGAAGATGAGGCAGCAGAGTGGCCAGGGGGGCATGAAGGCCAAGAGCATCCTGGCTTGGAGCAGCACTAGTGTGGCAGCAGGGCTAGGGCAGGGCTTATACTCCTGGGCTGGGCACTGGGGAGGCCACAGCTCCAAGCCTGGGCTCCCTTTTGGGCTCCTCACCCCCAGAAGGCCATGGAGGTGCTGGAGCAGAGAAGCGCAAGGAAGGTGGGGAAGGGTCTAGAGCACAAGGCTTGTGAGGAGCAGCTGAGGGAACTGGGCTTGCTTAGCCTGGTGGAGGCTCAGGGGAGACCTTCTGTCTCTCTGCAGCTCCCTGAGAGGAGGCTGGAGCCAGGTGGGGCTTGGGCTCTTCTGCCAAGGGACAAGGGAGAGGACAAGAGGAAACAGCCTCAAGTTGTGCCAGGGGAGGTTCAGGTTGGCCATGAGGAACAATTTCTTCCCCAAAGGGGTTGTGAAGGCCTGGCCCAGGCTGGCCAGGGCAGTGGTGGAGTCAATACTCCTGAAGGGGTTGGAAAGCCCTGGAGATGTGGTGCTGAGGGGCATGGGTTAGTGGTGACCTGGCAGTGCTGCTTCATGGTTACACTTGATGATCTGAAAGGTCTCTTCCAACCAAAAGGATTCAATGATACCAGGAGCGCTCCTGAGGCTGTTAACATTATGAAGCCACCACAAAGAGCTTAGCTCTTGTGTAAACTTTGCCCCTTGGAAATCTTTCTCTTGAGCAAGAGCAAACTGAAGACTCTCAAATCTGGTGCAGTTTGTAAATCACTCATTGTATTTCCTTTAGAACTTGTCCCATCCCCACTGTGGTTACCAAGACATGTAGGACCTCCTTCCAACACTCACCTGCTCCAGCAGCACAAGCAGGTGCTCCTAAACCTTCCAGACTCATCAGCTCCTTCTCTCATCACCAGCAAAACCCAGGTTCAGTGATGTCTGATGGTTTTCTCTGTGAGCAGAGGAATGACTCTGACCTTCTTCCTTTGGACAACTCTCAACTGTTTCTCACTGAGGCTTTTTCTTTTCCCTCCAGATCAGTTATGTCTGATTCTCTTTAAGCTTTGACAAATGGGAGGTCTTCTGGCACAGATGAATGGGGCCATCACACCTTCAGATAGCTCAGGAGCATCTTAATTGCCTCTCTCTTGTCATACATCCTCAGTCTTCCTGTCTGTGACAGCAATGTCCTCAATAATTTCAGGACTCTCAGTGACTCCCTGAGTGAAACTCCTGGAGAACCACAACTCATTTATCTCCATGGTGGCTTGGTTGGACTCAATGATCTCACAGGTCTTTTCCAACCATCATGATTCAATGATCTTGCAGCATGAAGCCTCTCTGGGGAACCTGTATGGTGCCAATCCCAGCAGCTGTGTCCTCTTGGCCTTCCAGAACTTTAAGAGCCTAGAGGAAAGCAGTGAGCAGACCTTTCAGCAGGACCTGTTGGGACAGGACAAGGGCTGAGGGTTTGAAATTAAGCCAGGAGATTGAGACTGGAGAGAAGGAAGCAATGGTTCCCAGTGAGGATGTTGAGCCCCTGTCCCAGGCTGCCCAGAGAGGTGGGAGATGTCCCAGCCCTGGAACCATTGCAGCTCAGGTTGGTTGGGGCTGGGAGCAACCTGCTCTGGTTGCAGATGTCCCTGCTGACTGCAGGTGACCTTGGAAGGTCCCTTCCCACCCAACCTATTCTCTGATTCACTCCAGGACAAAAGTTGATGTCACCTCAGCTTGGCTTTAATATTTTCAGTCTACTTTAAAGCACCACCAAGGTTGGTGTGCCTGGGGGCACAGCACTATGTCCAGGAGGATTCCCATCTCAGGGTTGGCTTCAGGCTTCATCCTTGGGGAGGTCTGCTTGTGACTCATTGTTTCTTCTCTTTGGCAAGGCTGAAGGGCCTCCCTGCCCCATGTCAGAGCATCTCTCCTCCTCCCAGCTCACCACAGTTACCTCTGAAATGTCTTTCAGGGGAGAGCCTGGCAACCACCACTCCATGATTCTCTGATTCTTCAAGCCATCTCCTGGAGCACAGGAGCAATCCCTGTGGCACCCACCAGGCTTTATTTACTCTTTTCAGACATGGCCAGACCTCAGGGAGTCCTCTCTGGGCTTGGGACAGTGAGGAGGTGACAGCAGAAGTAACACCTTGCCTCTTTCCCACTTGCAGACCATAGCTGGGCTGCTGGGTCTTGGTTTCAACATCTCACTTCAAGGACAACCCAAAGAGCATTCCTGTGACAGCAATGAATGATCAGACAGCAGGAGAACATGAGCTGCTGGGAAGTTCACTACTGTCACTGGATCTGGAGGAAGGACAGCTGTGAGGAGACCCAAAAGTGGTCTTCAGTTATGTAGAAGGTCATTGCAAAGAGGGGGGAGAAGAAAGAGCTCTTCCAGGGACAGGAGAAGTCATTCAGGAGGAAGCAGGCTGAGATACTCTTTACACCCAGAAGGAGAACACAACCTGGGGCTGAGTGCATGTGGAGGGAGGTTTCTAGCCAGGTGTCAACCAAGAAGGGTTTCATTGCATTGACACTCTTCTTGGGACAGGAAAGGTCTGCCTGAGCTCTCCTAGACCTTCTTGGTCTTGTTTTCTACTGGTCTGGTCTGACACATCTCAAACACCCATCATGGTCTGGACTGAGTTTCCTGGAAAGTGCTTGTGCACTGAGCACCATTTATTTTGGGGTGACCCAGCTCTGGAATGGGCTGAGAGGAAGGGGTCCAGAGCACAAGGGTTGTGAGGAGCAG
Source organism: Galbula dea (assembly GCA_013399015.1). Taxonomy (NCBI): domain Eukaryota; kingdom Metazoa; phylum Chordata; class Aves; order Piciformes; family Galbulidae; genus Galbula; species Galbula dea. The sequence continues at coordinate 23,866 of VWZX01006242.1, read as the reverse complement.
CTGAGGGAACTGGGCTTGCTTAGCCTGGAGAAGAGGAGGCTCAGGGGAGACCTTCTGGCTCTCTGCAGCTCCCTGAGAGGAGGCTGGAGCCAGCTGGGGCTTGGGCTCTTCTGCCAAGGAACAAGGGAGAGGACAAGAGGAAACGGCCTCAAGTTGTGCCAGGGGAGGTTCAGGTTGGCCATGAGGAACAATTTCTTGCCCAAAGGGGTTGTGAAGGCCTGGCCCAGGCTGGCCAGGGCAGTGGTAGAGTCCCCATCCCTGGAGGGGTTGGAAAGCCCTGGAGATGTGGTGCTGAGGGCCATGGGTTAGTGGTGACCTGGCAGTGCTGGTTCATGTTTGCACTTGATGATCTGAAAGATCTCTTCCAACCCAAATGATTCTGTGACTCGATGACAAAGTTGTGGAGCAGCCAGGAGCTGCTGTTAGCTGCATTCTTTGGAATGTCATTTTAGAATGATGGATCTCTTTCTGGCTCCAAGCTCCAGAAGAGCTGGGAAATAAATGGGGTATGCTGAGGAGAAGAGTTATAAAAATGATTCCAGAGCTAGAAGAGCACAGGCTACCTCAAGAGATGAAATTCTCCTTCACAGAATCCCAGAATCCAGCCTGGTTGGGGTTGGCAGGGACCTCTGGAGATTATCCAGGCCAACCCCCTGCTCCAGCAGGCTCACCCACAGCAGCTTGCCCAGGGTCACCTCCAGCTGCCTTGGCAATCTCTCCACACAAGGAGACTCCACAACCTCTCTGCAAAGCCTGGGCCAGGGCTCCAACACCCTCATACCAAACAAGCTTCTCTTCCTGCTCAGCTGCAACCTCCTGTGGTCCAGTTTGTGCCCAGTGCCCCTTGGGCTGTCCCTGGGCACCAGTGAGCAGAGTCTGGCCCCAGCCTCTTGCCCCCAGCCTGCAGCTCTTGCTCAGCATGGAGCAGCTCCCCAAATACAAGAGCCTTGATCCAACACAGTGGATTCAAGAGGCAGACAACAAAGTCCTGATGACCATTAGATGGAGAGAGGTCACCTGCCCTGCTGAGCTCTCTTGCCACCACTAAGCACTCTCCTCACTTCCCTTTTTGACAGCTGACTTTTCACAGGTTACTTCTGGCTCATTCCAGCCACTCTCTTTCTCCAGATCCAAAGCCAAACCAGCTGACCCTGGATGGGCTCCCAACCTCCCAACCAGGTGTTGACTGTGTCCCTTCTCAACCAAAAGAAGGAGGTGAAACCCACCAGAAGAATCAAGTCATTAGCAGTGTAGCTGAAGGTCAGGAGATAGGTCACTGAGTTGCTTTATCACAGCTCCAAGGTTCCCCTAGGAATAGAGGATTTGAGATTAATTGGAGGGAAAATAGATTGGAAAGTTTGCAATTAAGTTGATGTCAGATCTTGGTGCTCTGCTCCAGCTGCAGTTCTCCTCACCCTGACTTTAATTGGTCTTCCAGTCCCCCTTGGCTTCCTTGATAAACTGCTGCCCATAAGAGAAGTCTAATTAGCATTGCCTTAAGATGCACCAACTCGTTAGAGAAGAAAATGATTAAGAACCAGACTAACTGCAACACATTTATTTATTTATTTGTTTGTTTGTTCCCTTCTGGAGGCTCTGGGTCATGGTTGCAGCTCTGTGCAAGACTGAGGTCAGACAGGCAGAGGAGAACATCACTGTGCTTAATTGCCCTGACACTGAAACAGTTTGGTAGTGACCTCTCAGCTACAGCAGTTGACTCCAAGGACCTCATTAGCTGGGTTTCATTTGACCTTGATCTTGAAGGACTTAAAGACACAGAGGTGAACTCAGCTAGAAGGAAGGCTGGGAAATCAGGGCTGTCCAGGGCACTGGTGGAGTCACCATCACTGGAGGAATGGAAGAGATATGGTGCTGAGGGTTGTGGTTTGGTGGTGACCTGGCAGTGCTGGTTAGTGGTTGGACAGGGCAGGGAGGGGATTGTGCCTTTGCTCTGCTCTGCTGTGGGGAGAGCTCAGCTGCAGTGCTGGGGCCAGCTCTGGAGTCCTCAGCACAGCAGAGACATGGAGCTGGTGGAGCAGGGCCAGAGGAGGCCAAAGAAATGATGGGAAAGCTGGAAGCCTTCTGCTGTGAGGAGAGGCTGAGAGATTTGGGCCTGTTGAGGCTGGAGAAGGCTCCATGGAGACCTTCTGGTGGCCTTGCAGGACTTCAAGGAGCCTAGAAAAAAGATGAGGAGAGAGTTTTCAGCAGGACCTGTGGTGCCAGGACAAGGGCTGATGGTTTGAACCATGAAGACTGAGACTAGATGTAAGGAAGCAATGTTTTCCAGTGAGGGTGGTGAGCCCCTGTGCCAGGCTGCCCAGAGAGGTGGGAGATGTCCCATCCCTGGAACCACTGCAGCTCAGGTTGGTTGGGGCTGTGAGCAACCTGGTCTGATTGCAGATGTCCCTGCTGACTACAGGGGCTTGGACTAGATGACCTTGGAAGGTCCCTTCCCACCCAAACCATTCTGTGATTGTATGAAATCTTAAGGTCCTGAGCCAGTCTCTGTTCCCCTGGTGCTCAGAAGATGCTGAGCATGGAGCAGTTTGAGGCACTGAGGAGGCTGCAGTGGGTTAAAGGGAGCAGAAGCTGAGTTTGTGGCCTTCTACAATATCTCTTCTGCATCAGAGCCAAGAAATCCTTCACTGCACTGGAATGAAAGGAGTGAATCTGGAAGTGTGGACCTTGCTAACTGCAGCCTTGAAGAAGACAATTCCCTTTTCTTGCCCTGAGCCTTCTCCATGGAGCTTCTGCTGAGCTGCTCCATCTCAGCAATGCCACCACTTCTTCTTGGGTCTCTGTTGTCCCCTCCAAACCACTCTGCACAGGCAGCAGATTCTCCTTGGCCATCACTCACTTGAGCTTTTCACATTTAACTCTTCCAGACTTCTGCCAATAAATCACTTCCTTCTGAGCCTTAATCATTGTCAATGTTGCCCTCAAACAAAAACCCAACCCCAAAACATCCCTTCAGCATGATGACATCCAACTGAGTTCATGAAGAGATGGATGAGCTCTTCCAGTCCTGAGCTGCACTTCTGGAAGACAGTCTGCAAAGTGCAGAGGAAAGAGAAGATAATGGAATGGTTTGGGTTGAAAGGGACCATTCATGGTCATGTAGTCCAAGCCCCAGCACTCCAACTAGAGCAGGTTGCTCAGAGCCCCAACCAACTTGACCTGGGATGAGGTTTAAGATGTCCTCCTGTGTGTCCCACCTGGCCTTCAGCCAGTCTAGCAAGAGACACATCCCCAGAGGTCCTGTGTCCTCTCTGTCACCCCTGTGTGATGCCTGAGAACCCCCAGGACTCTCACATGGCTTCAGATGCTCATGTACATGCAGATGGACTGAGCCAAGGGATTTCATGGCATGTATGGGTGTCTAGAGCTGTGTTGGAGATGACTCAGGTGTAGAAGAGACCTGGAGGCAAAGCAGGATGTTAAGTGAAGCTGACTTGAGCCCAGTGGAGGCCAGGGCTGTTGGTAGGTAGGTGGTCACTTTAGGGTGTGCAGAACTGCTCCTCAGACTCCACCAGCAGCAGCTACTCTACCTACATTGAGTGTAACAGGAGGTTAGACACCAGGGACACATGTAGGTACTTCCTAGACACCTCCATTCACATGTCTACATGCAGGACCCAAACTGGACCCACATTTTCCACCAAAAAGGAGCTCCCCTAGACTGCTCCATGTCATAAAACCCCTTGAGTGGTGTTACAGCTCCAGCTCAAAGAAAGATCTCTCCACTACCTCTGCACCAGAGGTATTGCCTGCACTTGATGGAGCTGCTCCAGGTCCAGATGTGCACCAGCATGAGCCTATGGTCCCACTGGTCAATCCACTTCCAAGAGGAACACAGACTGCTTCTCTGCCACTTGCTCCTCAGCTTCTCCTCTCCAGACAGATGTGACTGCTCCACCCAAGAGCTACAACAATGATCTGAGGGCTGGAAGCCTTCTGCTGTGAGGACAGGCTAAGAGAAGTCGGGATTGCTGAGGCTAGAGAAGAGAAGGCTCCAGGGAGACCTTCTTGGGGTCTTCCAGTTGTACTACCAGGTCTAGCTGAAGATGAGTGGTGGGCATGGTGGTGTTGGGTAGATGGTTGGACTCAATGATCTCAAAGGTCTTTTCCACCCATGGTGGTTCTGTGATTCTATCTCCCTGATGACTGCAGGGGGGTTGGGGTAGATGATCTTAAAGGTCTCTTCCAACCAAACCTAACCTCCTATTATGGTATCTGCAGCTGGGAGATGATTGCCAACCTCAGGTGAGATGCATCCACCTCAGCCCAAGTGCACAGCATCCCTCCTGGCCCTGTGGAGTGTCCCATCTCCTGTCTCAGGTGCCCTGGCAGGTTCCTTCTGGCTCTCTCCAGGGAAGTGCCCTCACCATCTTGGAGCTACACCTTCATGGTGCAATGAAGAACAGAGTGTGGCTGTGCTGACCTCAGGGAGGAGAGGGGCAGAGCTGGGAGCCTGAGCAATTTTCTGCTGCAGTAACTCATCCCTGGGCTGAGTCTCCTTCTCCCAAGCCAGAGCCACTTCTCCTGCCTTCAGAAAGTGAGGAGGGAGCTCAAAGCAGAGCTTTGCAAGGTGGCCAAGGATTAAGGGGTCACCACCTCCCTGTGCAAGGGCAGGGATGGGCTGAGGACACTGGGAGAGATCCTGCTGAGAGGAAGATTTATTAACCTCTTGATTCCTTTGCTCAGCACACTCTCAAAGTCACCTATAAGCCTCTGTATCACTTCCAAGAGAGAAGTTGCAGGTGCTGATACCATCTGACATCTTCTGATTTACTGACAAACTGCAGGGGGAAGCAAGCAGAGATGGAGGAAGCCAATCCCATGGACAGGTCCTCTGGTGACCACAGAGCTTCATATCCTTTGGTGTCAATCAGCCAAACCACCTCACCTCCATCAGCACCTTCAGGGCACAGCTCTGCTGGAAGCCCCTTGGCTGCAAGGAAGGTCCTTGCTTGAGCTTCTGGTGGGCATCACCACCACCAGGACCTGACTCAGCCTGGCAAGGTGGAGCTTTTGCTGGGTGATGGGGAGGGGGGGTCACAGCATGGGGAGGAGGCTTGGGAATGAGCTTGGTGGTCCACAGGGATCTAAGTGCTGTGGATCTAGCCTTGGTGGCAGGTACCTGGCAGCATGGGGAGGTGGAAGGAGAGAAGCAGGACAGCTTCCTGCATTAGGCAGGTTGCAGCTGCACCAAATGCTTTTACCCCTTGGAGCCTGGGATGTTTGTTGGGTTGCTCCTGGTGGTCACCACTGTGATATAGATGGAAATCTGGAGCCTTCTCCTGATCTCTCCTGTGTTTTGCTTAAGTTCCTCCTCAGGTTCCTTCCATTATCTCTGCCCATGGGGGCACAGGTGCAGAAAGCAAGTCCTGGGGCTACTTCCCAGGAAGGTCTTTTAGGAAGGCAGGGCAGTGGCAGGGCAGGGTTAAGAAGATGCTCCAGCCAGCTCCTGGGATGTGTCAGAGCTGTGCATGGCTTGACAAGACACTGGCAGGGAGAGACACCATCAGAAACAGAACATTCCCTCCTTCTAGTAGGTTCTTCAAGGAGAACTGTCCATGCTTTGGTGGAGACCCAGTCTGGTGGCTGGTTTCTTAGCTAACTAGCTGACAAGTCATTGCAGAAACATCTGACAGCATCTCCAAAGGTACCTGCAGGATCCTCACCATTGCTCCAAACAGGAATGAGAGGAGGAACTTCTTCATGCAGATGTTATCCATATGAAGGAGACTTGTGGACCTTGCACTTGACAACTTGACNGTCCTTCATCAATCTTCTCTCCTCTCAGAGAACAAAGACCAAAGCAAACATTGGCTGAGTGGTCAAGTGGAAAACGAGGGTATCTGGGGCTCTGGCTCCTGTTTGCCTTGGATTTGCTAAAGATCTGTGTCATGATGCCATCAGAAAGCCAGAAATAGAGCAGGAGCACTTCAGGCTTGGGTCAATGCATGAGAGGACTTGAGCAGGGGTAAGCAGAGGACCTCAGCTGGTGGGGAACCAGAGAAGATGTTCAAGGAATGAATAGTTGTCTATCCTGTAGAAGTTGAGTGCTTTGGTGTGGACATGGCTGGAGGCAACCAGTTCCAGAGGTTCCAGTTTCCACTTGCACCTCCAGCAGCGGATGTGGCCTCGGGTCCCACTGGAGTGCAAGTGGGGGGCGTGGTCTCGGACCCAACTGGAGCGAATGGGAGGGGGCGTGGCCTCGGGGGTAATAGGGGCGTGGCTGACAGGGGGCGTGGCCTCGGCTCCCACTGCAGTGCATGGCAGGGGGCGTGGCCTCAGGTAATAGGGGCGTGACTGGCAGGGGGCGTGGCCTCTGCTTCCACAAGAGTGCATTGCAGGGGGCGTGGTCTCAGGTAATACGGGAGTGACTGGCAGGGGGATGTGGCCTCGGCTCCCACTGGAGTGCATGGCAGGGGGCGTGGTCTCAGGTAATACGGGAGTGACTGGCAGGGGGATGTGGCCTCGGGTCCCTGTGGAGTGCATGGCACGGGGCGTGGCCTCACGTCCCCTTGTGATGAAGGGAGGGGGCGTGGCCTCGAGCCCCGCTGGAGTGAATGGCAGGGTGCCGTGGCCTCAGCTAACACTGGGGTGAATGGTGAGGGGGCATAACCTCAGGTAACACTGCCTCGCTCCCCCCCCNGTAATACGGGAGTGACTGGCAGGGGGATGTGGCCTCGGCTCCCTGTGGAGTGCATGGCAGGGTGCCATGGCCTCAGCTAACACTGGGGTGNAGGAGACTCGGCGCCGCAATGTTCTTGCAGGAGTCCAGCGACGAGCGTGGGGAGAGAGCCTATACCCTGAAGGTACCGGAGAAAGGAAGACAGCAGGGCTGGGATGGGAAGGGGGAGTGGGCAGTGGAACCATCAGGGCACCACAGAGCACTGGAAAAATGTGGCTATACGAAAATTACGGCTTCACTGCCCCCCTCCGTGGGGTGCCCTTCGCATCCCAGCCCTGCTGTCTTCCTTTCTCCGGTACCTTCAGCGTGTAGGCTCTCTCCCCACGCTCCTCGCTGTAGTACTGCCAGAACAGAACCCTGCTGACACCTTCATAACACTGCCGAACCCCACAGAGCCCTGCCAAACCCTGCAGACCCCTACACAGCCTCCCAGAGCCGAGGGACTCCCACACACCTTGACAGAGCACAGGAGCTCGACAGACACCCAGAGAGCTCTACTGACCCCCCGGCGCTGCACTACAGACTGCCTGCTTCTTACTGCTATCACAGCTTTCCAACCTGTCCACAGCTGGTCACCACAAATCCCACCCACTCCTGGCCTCTACCCCTTCTTGGCCTCCCACCACGTCTCAGCCTCCCACCCCTCCTTTAGCTTCCCGCTCACAGTAAGCTGCTTTAGGGTGTCTGTGGGATATTTGGGGGTGTTTCGCTGTGGTTTGGGACTCTTGTGGCCTTTTTCAGAGTGCTTCTGGGCGCTTTTGGGGTGGTTTAGGCTGGTCTGGGGCTTTTTTGGGTTGTTTGGCCATTTTTTTCCAGTGCTTTGTGGTGCCGGGACAGTTCCGTCACCCCCCCACCGCCCGGTGACCTCCTCATCCCAGCCGCGCTGCCTTCCTTTCTCCGGTACCTTCAGGGTATAGGCTCTCTCCCCACGCTCGTCGCTGGACTCCTGCAAGAACACTGCGGCGCCGAGTCCCCTGCCGAGCGTCAGAGTCCTTAGCCGAGGTGCCCAGAGNCGGCCTCCCACCACTTCTCAGCCTCCCACACCCCCCCCCCTTTGGCTTCCTGCTCACAGTAGTCTGCTTTGGGGTGTCTGTGGCCTATTTTCGGCTGGTTTGCTGCAGTTTGGGACCCTTGTGGGCTTTTTGGAGTGGTTCTGGCTGCTTTTGGGGTGGTTTGGGCTGGTTCTGGGCGCTTTTGAGTTGTTTGGCCATTTTTTTTCCAGTGCTTTGTGGTGCTGGGATGGTTCCACTGGCCTCGTCCCCAGACCGTCCTTCCCATCCCAGCCCTGCTGCCTTCCTTCCTCCGGTACCTTCAGGGT
>VWZX01006242.1:0-15724 GCA_013399015.1 Galbula dea | reverse complement strand
CCCTGCAGACACCTACAGACTCCGAGGGACTGCCACAGACCTTGACAGAGCCCTGCAAAGCTCAATGGGCACTGAGAGAGCTCTACCGACCCGTGGGCACCAGGCACTGCACTAAAGCGTGCCTGCTTCTTAGTGCTGGGATGGCANTCGTCGCTGGACTCCTGCAAGAACATTGCGGCGCCGAGTCCCCTGCCGAGCGTCCGAGCCCTTAGCGGAGGTGCCCAGAGCCCTGCCGAGCCGCCGAGCCCTCCAGGGTGCAGACTCGCTCGCAGTGCTCCTCACTGTAGCACTGCAAGAATACGGCAGCGCTGGAGGAGGAAGGAAGAAGGCAGCAGAAAGAGCGAGGCATGAAGGAAGGGGAAGGGGGGGAACGAGGCACGATGGAAAGGAGGAGCACTGTCTGCTGGGTCAGGATGGGGCAGGGCCGCAGAGGAAGTTGGTTTGAAGGGAGGGGGCACGGCCTCGGGTCCCACTGGCTTGAATGGGAAGGGGAGGTGGCCTCAGGTAATACTGCAGTGACTGGCAGGGGGATGTGGCCTCGGGTGCCTCTGGACTGCATGGCAGGGAGCGTGGCCTCAGGTAATACGGGAGTGACTGGCAGGTGCAAGTGGAAACTTGCATCCCCTCCTGCTGCTCATTAGGAGTATCTGCTCTGAGGGGAAGAAGGAGGCAGGAGATGTGTCCTCTCGTCCTGGACCACTGTCAGGTGATGTCAAGCCTCATTATAACTTCTTCTCCACTCTTACAAAATCCCAGAATCCAGCATGGTTGGGGTTGGAAAGGACCTCTGGGGATCAGCCAGGCCAACCCCCTGCTCCAGCAGGCTCACCCACAGCAGCTTGCCCAGGGTCACCTCCAGCTGCCTTGGCAATCTCTCCACACAAGGAGACTCCACAGCCTCTCTGCAAAGCCTGGGCCAGGCCTCCAACACCCTCACACCAAACAAGCTTCTCCTCCTGCTCAGCTGGAACCTCCTGGCTTCCAGTTTGTGCCCAGTGCTCCTTGGGCTGTCGCTGGCCACCACTGGCTCAGCACCTGTGTCCCACACAAGATGTGCCCTTGCTACTTTATCACCATGATCTTAACAGTTGGCTCCCCAGAGCCTTCCTGGTCTCCTCAATTCACCAGTGATCACCATTTTCCACAGACATGCTACTGCTCTGGCTGATGTGCCCTGTCTCTGCTCTTCTTTCCTCCTCTCCCTGGGTACCCTCCATCCTCTAACCTGGTGGAGAGCTTTAGCAGTAGCATCTCCTACAGAAACACTTCTGCCTTTACACGCTGGGATCTTGAAATGCCTGGGGGAAGCTCTTGAGGAGCGACAACTGGACCATCCTCGAGGCCCTTTTTGAATGCCTCATACCCTACAAATATATTTTCAGCAGGACCTGTTGTGACAGGACAAGGGCTGAGGGTTTGAAACTAGAAGAGGAGGCTGAGACTAGATCTAAGGAAGAAATGTCCTACCCTGAGGGTGGTGAGAGCCTGTCCCAGGTTACCCAGAGAGGTGGGAGATGTCCCAGCCCTGGAACCATCCCAGGTCAGGTTGGTTGGGGCTGTGAGCAACCTGCTCTAGTTGCAGATGTCCCTGCTGCCTGCAGGGGGTTGGACTTGATGACCTTGAAATGTCCCTTCCAACCCAAAGCATTCTCTGATTCCTTGACTCCATGTCCAAGCCAGACATCCTCCTCCTCTCCTGACAATGTTTGACTAGGACAAATTCTCCTTGGCTTCTCTCTCTGAAGAGAGCAGCAGGTCCACATGTGCTCTGCTGTTTGTGTTTGACCAATATTTGCCAATGGCTCTGTGACATCTCATCTGTTTACCCCATCAGCTGGTGCAGATGTCCTGTGCCTCATGATGGTTTAGAGACAGGCTTGGACTGTGGCCCAAGGAGAGCTGGGACTTCTGTAGAGACACCACAGATGCCTGAGGGGTTTTGTGGTGCCCTCTCAGGTTCTGGTGTCTGAGTAAATCATTTCTCTGCTACCTGCAAGGTTTGATGAGGAACCAAGCAGCTAAACTTCACCTCTCTTTAGCATGGCAGGTAGGGTATGCAACCAAGGAGAAGGCTTTCTGCTCCTGGAGTGCCTGCTGGGTGGTAGACTGGGGCTCAAATGCACCTCCAATCCTGGGCTCCCTTTTGGGCTCTTCACTGCCAGAAGGCCATGGAGGTGCTGGAGTGTGGGCAGAGAAGGGCAAGGAAGGTGGGGAAGAGTCTAGAGCACAAGGGTTGTGAGGAGCAGCTGAGGGAACTGGGCTTGCTTAGCCTGGAGAAGAGGAGGCTCAGGGGAGACCTTCTGGCTCTCTGCAGCTCCCTGAGAGGAGGCTGGAGCCAGCTGGGGCTTGGGCTCTTCTGCCAAGGAACAAGGGGGAGGACAAGAGAAGCCAAGGCTCTGCCATATTCCCCATGCATATTCCAGTCCCAGAATCAAGGTGTCCCATGGGATGAGATGGAAGTGGTCCCAGAGCTTGGTGGCATCTCCCTAGGCTGGATCCCTGCCCTGGTGGGGTGAGGGTGGGAGAAGCAAGGCAGGGAAGGAAGTTTCCATGAAGCCCTTTCTCCTTGCCACCTCTTGTGGAGCTTTGCCTTTCTCATTGATGTGTAAATAAGCCCTTGAGGAGGTTCTGGAAGTAACTCTTGGTCTGGAGGTCATCTTGTGCCTGAGCTGTGAGCTGAGGACTCTGCATGTGCAGAAGGAGAACAAAGGGCTTCCAAAAAAAACCCCACAACCCTCTCATGTCTGGCTAATCCCAGATGACCTGACATCATCCTCAACGTGGAGAAGAAGGTGCTGAGCTCTGCTGCTGCTGCTGAGCACCTCTTAACTCGTGTCTGCTCTGTCATGAATTATGGATCTCTGCATTTCCATCTCACCATGGCTGCTGCTTTGATGAAGTTCTCCTTGGCTGGGGAGAAGGATTAAGCCACCCTCCTCCCAAGCCCTCTGGCCAATGAATCAGGAGGAGAAGAGGTTGCTATTCCAGGGCAGGGTTCCAAGGCTGCAGAACCATCCTCTGGTGCCTCCCAAGAAGATGGGAGGAGGAGAGGTGAATGCAACCCAAGTGCAAAAGGGGTTAGGGGAGGAGATGAGGTGGTGGTGGGTGGTGTGGAGGTGGCCTGAATGTTGGGAGACCTCAGCCTGGGTCTTCCTTGTCTAAACACCAGTACTTTATGTTGGTTGAGATAGAATCATAGGATCATGGAATAGTTTTAGTTGCAAGAGACCTTTAAGATCATCAAGTCCAACTATTACCCACCACTGCCAGGTCACCACTAACCCTCAGCACCACATCTCCAGGGCTTTCCAACCCCTCCAGGGATGGGGACTCCACCACTGCCCTGGCCAGCCTGGGCCAGGCCTTCACAGCCCTTTTGGGGAAGAAATTGTTCCTCATGGCCAACCTGAACCTCCCCTGCCACAATTTGAGGCTGTTTCCTCTTGTCCTCTCCCCTGTTCCTTAGGAGAAGATGAGACCTGAAGCAGGATGAAGCTGCAGGCTCCCATGACCCCATGGAAATGTGAATCCCAGAGGAGTTAGCCCTCCCAAGCCCTTTCCAGGAATCCAATCACTGCTTCTTTCCTGCATTAGGAGGAGAAAACTTTGGGGCTTTTCCAGCATGGAACATGGGAAGGCTGAAGAACCCCAGCCTGGCATCTCCCCACCTCCACTCCCTCTCCAGATACCAAAATAACCTTCCAGGTTCTTCCCACTGCATCCCAGAGGGGAGTTTCTCCTCCCCCTGCTGGGATTCAAACCAAGAGCAGATTGATGCCAGTTCCCTGCAGAGGAGGCTGCTGGGGGGGGTGGGGAAGGAGAGGACCCAACATGACCCAGCCCAGAAGAGCTGCCCAGTGCTCCAGCACCTGCAGCTCTGCTCCCTGGGCAGGGGTCCTGGGCAGGGGTCCTCTGCTCAAAGCAACTCAGAGGCCTTGGCTTTGCTTTTCCTTTTTTCTCTTTCCTTTCTCTTTCCTTTTCCTCTTCTTTTCCTTTCCTTTCCCTTTTTTCTCTTTTCCTTTTATTTTCCTTTCCTTTCTCTTTCCAATTCCTCTTCTTTTCTTTTCTTTTCCTTTCCTTTCCTCTCTTTTCTTTTCTCTTCCCTTTCATTTCTTTCCCATTCATGTTCTTTCCTTCTCTTTGCCCTTCCTTTTCCTCTCCTTTTCCCCCTTTCTCTTCCTTTTCCTTTCTTTCCCATTCATGTTCTTTCCCTCTGCTTGCCTTTCCTTTCCTTTTTCCCCTTTCCCTTTCTTTCCCTTTTCCCTTTCCTTTTCTTTTCCCCCTTCCCTTTTTTTCCCTTTTCCCTTTCTTTTTCTCCTCTCCCATTTTTCTCTCCCAAAGTTGCCTGTTTCTTTGGCTAGCCCTTGGCAGCAGCTTTAGCCAACAGCCAGGCAGAAGTGGAGCCAGCTCAGAGAACTGACCACACTTCATCACACCAACCCAGCAACGAGGATGACCTTTCAGGGGAGGGGGGAGGAGCTTCCTCCACAGCAGAAGTCAATTCCCAGTGGCACCATCACTATCTCCAGCAGCTGATTCATTGCAGCTGGGTTCTTGCTGAGGACTTAAAAGCTCTCAGCTGTCCTCCCATCCACCCTTCTCCAGGCTTGCAGCAGATGAGGTTGAGGGTTTGGTGTTCCTCACTAGCTTTGGTCACCTCTCCAGAGGGTGGGGTTGAAGATATGTGGTGGATAGGTTTGGTGGAGGCTGTTGTGCTAGGAGAGACTCCTTGAGGTTCCCAACAGTGATGCTTCTAAACCCCCAAACTGTCATCATCTGTGTTCTTTCTGCAGGTTCTTCCTTCACATCTCTACAGTTCCCTGAAAGGAGGCTGGAGTAGGTGGCACTTGGGCACAAAGGTTGGAATTTCATTCTAATTAGTATTTCCTCTCTCTGATCTCATTTCTCTTCCCCCAGAAACCTTGTGGAGAGCATCACTGCTGTGGCTCCTCTAGCATCACCACAAGCCCCCAGCAGTGGAGACCATGGCTCAGGTGGAGTTCAGGGCAGGGTTGGCTGGAGTCAATAATTCCTGTTCCTATACATCTGGGATCAGTGGTGAGAGGGAGGATGACTCAGAAAGATGTCCCCAGAGCCAACATGACTCCCTCCTCTTGGCTGCATTACTGTAGACAGCAAGCAAGCTTCTACTATTGGCTTGAGGAGAAGTCCCTGAAAGCCTCATGAGCACCATCCCATTGGTTGTCCATGGTCTGCAAGTGACACCTCCTTAGCTCCTTTTTGTTTTGGATGCATAGGGTTTCAGTCCTTCTGGAGCTCAGGTTGCTCCTTTGCTTGTGGATCTCCAAGCTTTCATCCTGAAGGACACAAAACACAAGAGAGAGGCTCCAGCCTCACAACCAGGACACTTCCAGAACCTGTGTCCCTCCAGCATCAGCAGGAGGATGGTAGGAAGGATGGAGGGATAACCTCCAGGAGACCTCCTAGCATCTCCTTTCCCCAACACTACCTTCAAGCAGAAGGCAGCAAATGGAACCTCCTCAAGATGCTTCAGGAAGAGGAGAGATCCATGAGCAATGGTTGCTCTGATCTCCAGCTGGATGTGGAGGAATCCTTTGGTTTTATTAGACATATTTTTTTTTGTTCCATGGAATGATTTGGGTTGGAAAGGACTTTTCAAGGTCATCTAGTCCAACCTCTTCCTCCACCCCCACCCTGCAGGCAACAGGGACATCTTCCAACAGAGCTTGTCCAGAGGCTGTGGTGGATCATGATGCTGGAGCCAGGGATTGAGGAGGACGTGACAAGAATTAATGAGCCCTAACCAGGCTTCCCTGTAATTAATCCCAGTAATTGCTGGCAGGCTGGAGGATGCCAAGAGATGAGCTTGGGGGGAGGGTGGTGGACAGGGTTGATTCAAGCTGCTGAGTGGCTAGAGCTGATGAGATTAGAATCAATTAAGGGTGGACTCCTTGCCCGGGCATATGGATGGATAATTCGGTTACGTAAGGGGCAGAGGGATTTGCATGTCACAGGTTCTTTGAGGTTCATCAGACTCCAGCTCAGGCAGCCTGGGCCAGCTCCCAGGAGCTGTTTCTCCAGCTCAGGGGTGAGATTAGAGAGTGCAGTGCAAAGAGGGACCCACAGCTCAGAGCTGATCATGCAATCGTTAAGGTTGGAAGAGTCTTCAGAGATCATCAAGCTCAACCATCAGACTAGCACCACCATGTCCCTAAGCACCACATCTCTCATGGACTCATGCAATCATGAAGGTTGGAAGAGACCTCTAAGATCATCAAGTCCAACCATCAGACTAGCACCACCATGTCCCCAAGTACCACATCTATCAGAGATTCATTTAGGTTGGAAAAGCCCTCTAAGATCACCAAGTCCAACCATCAGTGGCTCAGCAGCAGTGAGTGAAGAGTGAGAAAGGCCAAAGGTGGCTCCAGAGGCCTTCAGTGCCCTGGTTGTAGGTAAACAGGACCTCATTTCACTACACTTCTAAAGACCAGTTGGGTGGAGGAAGCATTAGCCATGGGTCATCCCTGCATGATCCTTCCTCCTGAGGACCTGCTGGTGGTGGGTGATGTCCATTAGCACTAATGCCTTAGCAGATTGAAATGGTTCCTGTGTTCCAGCACCCCTGATGACTTCATTCCTTCTTTAAACAGCAGCAAAAGGAGGGGTGAGGGAAGCCTGCAGAGTTGAACCTAAAGAGCTATTGGTTGCATGAGTCTTGGCCACCAGTCCTGATCTCCTGCCAGGAGCATTGCAGGTGCTTTGGGATTGATGGTTCAAAGGTGGTTTCCCATACCTGGAAATGTTTAAGGTCAGGAGATTGAGACTAGATCTAAGGAAGCAATAAATCTAAGGAAGGAGGGTGGTGAGAGCCTGGCCCAGGTTGCCCAGAGAGGTGGGAGATGTCCCATCCCTGGAACCATCCCAGCTCAGGTTGGTTGGGGCTGTGATGACCTTGGAAGGTCCCTTCCAACCCAAACCATTCCATGATTCTCTGACATTGTTATGGAGATGCAAGAGACAAAGCAGCTTCACTTCAGGTCTTTCTGCTGAGCCAGACTCTGAGCTCATTTTGTTCCCAGAGCCTTGAGCTTCACCCTGTAAATGGCTTCTGGACCATCAGAGTGGTGCAGAAAGATGTTCAAGCAGTAGAGTTGCACTCATGTCCTCAAGAGGGGAAAGCTCTTGATCCAACTACTTACAGAGCACCTGGCATGGTCTCTCGGATGGGTTGATGTCCTGCTAAGGGGGGGAATGGCAGTAGACCTTGCTCCTTCCTTTCCCAGGAAGATCTGTCCTGGAAGACCTCTGGAAATCTCTCCCACCAGCAAAAAAAATACATCTGTAGAAGAAGGAAATGGAGATTTAGGTCAAAAACTGCTATGTATAGAGCAGAGCAACATCTCCTGAGCCATCTGCCATGCACCAAAGCCAAGCTCTGCTTACAGCCTGCTGAGGCTTTCAGAGAAATCAGATGGATTGGCTTCCATTCAGAGCTCTCCAACCACTTCTGCTCTTTAGGAGGCTGTTTGAACATGGCTCCACTAAGCTGCTGTCCATCAGCAATAAGCTCTTGGTGTCATGGAGAACATTAACCCCACTTCTGACTTTCTACTCCAAGGAAGGCTGTCAGCAGGGTGGGAAGAGCTCCTTGGATGGAGTCTTCATCTCTAACTTGATCTTTGCCAAGGCTGAGTGAGCACACCTCCCATTCCTGCTGCACTCCCCAGAGGTGCTGGGAGGATGCCCCAAAGGTGCAAAACCATCATGGGCAATGAAGCAGTGGTGGCAATCTCCAACCAGGTCTCACTTCTTCTCCCTTCAGCTACTCTTATGTTTGATCATTGTGTATTGGTCTCCTTTGCAGCTCAGGGACCAGCACATCCTCCTCCTCCTCATCTCTCCATGCCTCATCCACATGCCATTGGTGGAGTGAGTCCATCAGAGGACAGGGGAAGAGCAGTGGATGTCATCTGTCTGGACTCCTATAAAGACTTTGACTTGGTCCTGCACATGGAGAGAGCTGGATTTGATGGGTGGACTGTTAGTTGGAGAAGGAATTGGCTGGATGGTTACATCCAGGGGGTAGTGGAGAGAAATTAGGACTAGATCTAAGGAAGAAATGTCCTACACTGAGGGTGGTGAGCCCCTGTCCCAGGCTGCCCAGAGAGGTGGGAGTTGTCCCAGCCCTGGAACCATTGCAGATCAGGTTGGTTGGGACTGGGAGCAACCTGCTCTAGCTGCAGATGTCCCTGCTGCCTGCAGGGGCTTGCACTAGATGACCTTGGAAGGTCTCTTCTAACCCAAACCATTCCATGATTCTTTGATCTGTTTCAAGATCTCAGCTAAAGTCTTTCTCCTTTTTCCCCTGCCTTTGACAACCACTAGTGCACAATCACCTCTGTGCAGCCATGGCAGCACCAGGCTGGGTGCACCCCAATGCCTGGCCATGTTCTTGCACCATAAATCCCTCCCCACCAAGGGGAAGGGCTGCAAATCAGCAACCTGGCAGGCTCCAGTAGAAAAGCTGTTTCATTCTGGAGAGATGGATAATGATTTCCCTTCCTGAATGAGATGCAGCAGATTTATTGGCCTGACTCAGCCCAGAAGTTGATGGGAAGGAGGTAAGGTCAGGACAGAGTTGATAAACTCTGTCAATATTCCTCCTCTAAGAGGTTTTCTCCTCTCTGACCAAGTAGATCAGCAATGCTGGTGCCTTGGTTCCTCCCTTTAATAAAGCCAGGAGGACACAGATGTCTTCAGATAATTCACTCTTCTGCACTGAATCAAGTGCCAAAATCCTTGTGTGGTCTCAGGGGTGATGGTGGAAAAAATCACTCAGTTAGTTCTGCTTAGCTCATGGGTCACAGAATCCCTGAACCCAGCCTGGTTGGGGTTGGCAGGGACCTCTGGAGATCACCCAGCCCAACCCCCTGCTCCAGCAGGCTCACCCACAGCAGCATGCCCAGGGTCACCTCCAGCTGCCTTGGCAATCTCTCCACACAAGGAGACTCCACAGCCTCTCTGCAAAGCCTGGGCCAGGCCTCCAACACCCTCACACCAAACAAGCTTCTCCTCCTGCTCAGCTGCAACCTCCTGGGCTCCAGTTAGTACCCAGTGCCCCTTGGGCTGTCCCTGGGCACCAGAGAGAAGAGATCAGCTCCTGCCCCTCTTCTTCCCCTCATCAGGAATTTCTAGACCATGGTGAAGTCTCCTCTTCTCCAGGCTGAACAAACCAAGTGGCTTCAGCTGTTCCTCACATGGCTTCCCCTCTAGAGCCTTCACCATCTTCATGGCCCCTCCTGAAGTCTTCAGAAACATCCTGTCTCCTATCCCTGGAGAGCTTTCTGGCACCTCCTCTTTCCTTGCTCCTGCCAACAGCCTTGTTCCAAACATCTTCCATCAGGTTTGCCCTCAAGTTGAGCAGATGCTGCTTTCTGACAGGTAGGCACTGGGCTGCTGTTCACAGGTAGTGACAGACCTCACCAATCACAAGTGATTTCCATGTCTACCTTGCCCCCTGCCAGCTTCTGTCTTCATTTCAGCTGTGATCTCCCTATCTGAGCTGACAGCAGCTCTCACCATCTGGAGTGAGGTTGGCTTCTCCTTCAGCTATTGAGCATGGAGCTGCTGGAGAGTCAGCAGCAAACATCAGGAGCTGGAAAGTGTCAGGTGTTTGTTTATGGCTCCACAAGCTGTTCTGGGATGTCTAGGAGGAGAAAGTGGAGACTTGAGAGGAAAAGCATGTTAGATGGCCATGGTTGGGCTGGACTGGAGCATCTGTGGCAGGAGGAAAGGCTGAGAGCCCTGGGGCTGCTGAGCCTGGAGAAGAGCAGCCCCAGAGGGGAGCTGCTCCATGCTGAGCAAGAGCTGCAGGCTGGGGGCAAGAGGCTGGGGCCAGACTCTGCTCACTGGTGCCCAGGGACAGCCCAAGGGGCACTGGCCACCAACTGGAAGCCAGGAGGTTGCAGCTGAGCAGGAGGAGAAGCTTGTTTGGTGTGAGGGTGTTGGAGGCCTGGCCCAGGCTTTGCAGAGAGGCTGTGGAGTCTCCTTGTGTGGAGAGATTGCCAAGGCAGCTGGAGGTGACCCTGGGCAAGCTGCTGTGGGTGACCCTGCTGGAGCAGGCGGTTGGCCTGGATGATCTCCAGAGGTCCCTTCTAGCCCCTACCATGCTGGATTCTGGGATCAGTGGACAGTCAGCCAGCAGGAGATGGGGCATCCCAGGAAGGCTTGTGTTTCCAGCAGTGCTCATTCCCCCTTTGGCAGACAGGCTCAGTGCTGTTTGGAGAGCCCTGGGGGCCCAAGCCTCACCAGCCATGCTCACAAGCCTCTTCCTCCATCTGCTGCCTGCAAATGGAACCATGACTCCTTCAACTCACCTGTGGAGCTTGCAGAAGGATAGATGCTGGTGTGAAAAGACTCCCAGTATCATCCAGCTCCAAGTCTTCTCTCTGGAGAGGGATATTTATTGGATGGAGAGCAATATCTCAATAGGGTGACTCACCAAGCCTTATGTTATGCATCTTAGCCACACTCCTCAGCACTAAGGCTCCCATATTTCATGGCTCACAAGGTCCTCCTTCATCTTCTAAATATACAGCCCCTTTGTGCTGCCTGAAGTCCCTTCATCATCTCCCAAGCTGGCTGCAGGCATCAATCATGGCTGTGATGAGCAGAAAATGTCCTAATGTCACTTCCTGGGGCTGTGAAGAGCCTGAGCTCAGCTGTGCTTGGAGCCAGATGGAAGAGGGAGTGTGGAATGGAGAAAGTAGATGTGACATTTAATTAGGGTTGTGATAGCTCCTCTCTCACCCAGGCTAACAGGAGGCTGAAGTCTGCAAAGAGGGAGAAAAACCTGGAGATAATACAAGCTCTGACCCTTCCAGAGCCAAGCTGGCCACTCACTGGCACATTCTGTAGCACAGCTCAGGTCCTGGAGGATTTATAGGCTCAAATAGTTCATCACTTGAACACCAGAAGCTGCTCAGCTTCAGGAATAGCTCCTCTGAGTCTCTGATGAGTGGGTAAAGCTCTGAAGCCTTCCTAGGACCTGGTGCAGAGATTTCCAGGTGGTCTGGCCATAGAGTCATTGAATGGTTTGGGGGTTGGCAGGGACCTCTGGGGATCACCCAGCCCAACCCCCCTGCTCCAGCAGGGTCACCCACAGCAGCTTGCCCAGGGTCACCTCCAGCTGCCTTGGCAATCTCCCCACACAAGGAAACTCCACAGCCTCTCTGCAAAGCCTGGGCCAGGCCTCCAACACCCTCACACCAAACAAGCTTCTCCTCCTGCTCAGCTGCAACCTCCTGGCTTCCAGGTTGTGCCCAGTGCCCCTTGGGCTGGCCCTGGGCACCACTGAGCAGAGTCTGGCCCCAGCCTCTTGCCCCCAGCCTGCAGCTCTTGCTCAGCGTTCAGCAGCTCCCCTCTGGGGCTGCTCTTCTCCAGGCTCAGCAGCCCCAAGGCTCTCAGCCTTTCCTCCTGCCACAGATGCTCCAGGTCCTTCAGCATCTCCCTAGCCTCCCATGGACTCTCTGCACTAGTTCCTTGGCTCTCTTGGACAGGGGAGCTCAGACCTGGAGGCAGGACTGCAGCTGTGGCCTGAGTGAGGCAGAGGAGAGGGGGAGGAGAACCTCCCTCCCCCTGCTGCTGCTCACACTCTTCTCCCTGCACCCCAGGAGACCATTGGCCTTCTTGGCCCTGAGGGCACATTGCTGCCTCATGGGTAACTTGTTGTCCCCCAGCACTCCCACAACTATCAGACAGAGTTTGTGAGAGCACCTGGAAGTGAAGACTCAACTGTTCTGGGGCTACAAAGCCTGGATGACACTTTCTCCCCATTTCTCCTCAGTTATCAATACAGTTCTTGGCTTCCTGGCTTTAGGATCAGAGCAGCACCAGAGACCTCTGAGCTCCTCCCAGTTTCCCTCAGCCAGACCCACCTCAGTCCCCTGCTTCCAGCAGTGGATGGTTAAAGGAAGATTGGGTTGATTGCAATCAAAAGGAGCTCAAAACCTCACTGAGGACTTCACCTCTCCTGCAGATATCCTTTGTTACATTGAGATGCAGTTTATTGTTTTGGCCAAGTGTGACTATCAGGAAACAAATACCATAGCAGACTTTTAGCAAGGGCTAAGTCTCCATCCAGCTCCTAAATCCTGGTAACCATCTCCTCTCCTCTCCAACCTCTGCTTTCCAAAATAAGAAAGCTTTTATTTCCCCTCTCTTCTGTCCTCCAACATCAGAGATCTTTAGGCAGCAAATGGTGGCTGATGGGTACAGATACATGAGCAGTTTCATTCCTGCCTGGAGGTATATTTCTCTTCTGGGGAGTAAATGTCACAAAGGTGGTGAAAATAGAGGTGTCCTGCACATGGGCTCCTATCCCCTGCCCAGCTACCTCCCTGCCCTTGCATCAGGTCAAGAGTGACAGCTTGGAGCAAAAGGTGGAGGTGCAACCTCCTTTGAATAGCAACCTGGAGCCAGAGGAGATCAAGGAATAGAATCACAGAGTGGTTTGGGTTGAAGGAACCTTCCAAGGTCATCCAGTGCAACCTCTGCAGTCAGCAGGGACATCTGCAACCAGAGCAGGTTGCTCCCAGCCCCAACCAACTTGAGCTGCAATGGTTCTAGGGCTGGGACATCTCCCACCTCTCTGGGTAGCCTANCCCCCACCAGTTGCCCCAAGCCCTTCTCCTCAGGGCTGCTCTCCAGCCCTTCAGCCCCAGCCTGCAGTGATACCAGGGGTTGTCCTGACCCAAGTGCAGGACCTTGCCCTTGTTGAACCTCCTGATGTTCCTGTGCTCCCACTTCTCCAGCTTCTCCAGGTCCCTCTGGATGGATCCCATCCTCCAGCTCTCCTGAAGGAGCTTTCCCTCTGCAGAAGGTCACTAACAGCAGCCTTTTCCCACAAGCAGCCATGCCTGGATGAAGTCCCTGGATACAAGACAAGCTTTCTCTGCCCATGGAGTGGTGAAACCACAGGGAGGGAGGGGACAGGATGGTTCCCTGCCACCATCTCACAAGGTTGCTTGTCACCTTACAAGGGTTCACTTGTACAGGACATCCTGGAACACCCTAGGAGGACTTGGGGAGGTGGATGGTTAGGCAGGGAAGGTACCCAAGGGTGGAGCTGCTAAATATCATCCTGACATCTGCCCCTGATCCCCCAGCCTGATGATGATGATGATATAGAAGACATCTCTTCCCCATTACCATCTGAGGAGCACCTACTGGTAAGTGAGAACAATAGCCAGAAATGAATGGGTTGAATAATTTAGAGGGCTCTGGGAGGTGGGAATGGGACAGGAATAGGAAATTGGAGCTCATAAAGGCCAGGGCCAGCAGAAAATTCATTAAACTTGCTTCAGACAAGAACATTCTGCTGCTGCTGGAAAGGGGAAAAAAAAGAAAAAGAAATTAAGCTGGAAATGAGGGAAAATTTGTTCTGCAGATGAGGTTTTTGGGTTGGTGGTTTTTTTGTTAGGAACTCTATAAAAAGCTGAAGAATCATTTGATTAAAGAGCTGGGGAGAAAAGCTATTAAAAACCATCCTGAAAATCAAGAGTCTGCAAGCTTCATGTCAACTTTCTGAGGCTCCAAACCATCCCTTTGGGTCCTGCTTTGGGGGAACAAGCCTGGGACTGGGGACCTCTGGGGTGCAGTGAGTTCCTCCCCCTGAAGGGAGCTCACCCTGCTTGCAGGGTGGGGTGGGATTTGGGACACTCTATGTGAGGCTCAGAGCAGTCATGACCTTTTGGGAGCCCTCCTGATTTAGCAGTTGTCATCTCCCTCCATCCCCCTGCCCTTCCCCAAGCTCTTTGCTGTCTCCTCAGTGGATGTCTTGCAGGTTTGCCACCACTGCTGCACCCTTGGAGATGTAGGTTGGGCTCAACCCACGCTGAGCAGAGCCACCTTGGCTCCACACAGCTTGCAAAATGCAACAGAGAGATGGCAAGGAGGTTGTCCCTCTGCCCTTCAAGCTCCTCAGAACATCCTTACCTAGCCTTGACCTTGGAGCCATGGTCCTGTTGTGCACAGTCACAGTGTCTACTACCTGCACATCTCCAAGTGCTCTGCTGCAGGAGTTGTTCACCACAAGCTACTGCTGGTGATGCAGCAGTTTGGGATAATCAATCAGCTGTCAGGAAGCTCTAGGAGATCCAGCAGGGCTCCTTCCATCACAGGGCAGCCAGATTTCATGGGGACTGAGGGGGGGAGGTTTAGGTTTGAGCTTAGAGTCATGGAGTCACAGAGTCATTATGGATGGAGAAGAACCCCAAGATCACTGAGTCCAACCATGAACCAGCACTGCCAGGTCACCACTAACCCCTGGCCCTCAGCACCACATCTCCAGGGCTTTCCAACCCCTCCAGGGATGGGGACTCCACCACTGCCCTGGCCAGCCTGGGCCTGGCCTGATAACCCTTTTGGGGAAGAAACTGTTCCTCATGGCCAACCTGAACCTCCCCTGCTGTGACTTGAGGCCAATTCCTCTTGCTCTTCTTGGTGGTAAATTAACCTAGAGGCTACTGATGCTTGTGGCTGCTGAGCAAGTTCAGCACTGGAGGTACATGCAGAGGACACATGTTCCTCCTTCTCCATGGGGACAAAGTCCTTCCCAAAATCACTCAGGCTGTTCCTCACCCAGCAGCCCACCACAGCCCAATGCCATCCTGGGAGGTGACTTGTACTAGTGACATCCCCATGGCCAGAGCTCTCTGTCCCCTTGGACAAGTTCCTTCTCCTAGCAGGACCAGCTGCCATGGGAGGTCTCCGTGGTCTTGTTTTCCCTCCTTGGGCATACCAAATCCATGAAGTAAATGACCTCAAGCCACAGCAGCAATTCCCCTTGAGCCCTTGGACAGTAGGAATGTACTTCCATAGCAGGGGAAAAGAATGGGTTTAAAGGCAAGCAGTGGCCCCACCTATCCCCTTCCCACCACAGAGAAGCATCTCTGCTTCTCCACCCCACCCAGCTCCCTCTGGAACTTCTTCTCCACAGGCAAAGCTCCTTCCCTTATTTCTAGAACAACCCAGTTTCTTCTTTCCTAGGTTCCTGGGCTGGTTCCTGTCCCTGCTTTCTTTTCCTCATCACTCCTGGAGGTCCTTTCCTTATCCTCAACCTGTGCAAGCCAAACATCAGAGAGGTCTGAAGTCACCTGCAGTCATCTCACAAGGGGGCAGCTTCTACAGCATGTCCTGGAAAGCACAGGAGGACCTGGGGAGGTGGATGGTTAGGCAGTGAAGGTTCCCATCTGGCACTCCTGTCTACTTGGGAAGAAAGGATGGCTTGGAAATCCTTCAAAGATGAGACTACCCAACACCATGACAGTGCTGACAGCCACCCATGGCCTCAGCACTTCTCATCTGTGTCCCTGGTGTTAGTAAACCATACGGTCCCCATCAATAATCCTAACAGCCCAGAACTGCTTCACCAAATCCTTGGGAGATCCTCAGCAGCCTCTGGGAGCTCACAGTTGCAAGCAGAAACAGCAGTTGCACAAGTAAGTCAGGTTCATCTCCTTCCTTCCACACTAGCTACAGGGCTACAGCCACATCCTGGTGGCCTCTCTCTGGGGTGACACTGGCCAAGAAATGATGACAGTTACCTGTTGGGATGTAGCTCACTTCCCATGCAGGAAGGAGGAGTGGCTTTTGTCCTTCAGAGGAGAACCCTAAAACAAGATATTAGCTCAGGATGTGGACAACAAATTCACCTTGTGCCAGCAATGTGCCCTCAGGG
>VWZX01006241.1:590671-660724 GCA_013399015.1 Galbula dea | reverse complement strand
TTCACCAGACTGCCATGACTTTTGAAACACAATAGAGAGTGGCTTAGCAACCTCATCCGCCAATTCTCTCAGTACCCGTGGGTGTATCCCGTCGGGTCCCATGGGCTTGTGAACTTTCAGTTTTTTCAGGTGGTCACAAACCTGGTCTGCACTTACCACGGGCAGTTCTATCTTCCCACCCCTGCCATTATCTTCTTTGACTTTGGGGGTGTGGCAGGAGCCCTTGCCAGTGAAGACTGAAGTAAAGAATCTTTCATCTATCATGACCCCCAAGTCCTTTTCTGCACAGCTGCTTTCATAAAAGGATAGAATCATAGAATTGTCAGAGTTGGAAGGGACCTTAAAGATCATCTAGTTCCAGCCCCACTGCCTGGAAGGGACACCTTCCACTAGATCAGGTTGCCCAGAGCACCATCCAGCCTTGTCTTTAAAGCTTCCAGCAATGGGGCTTCCACAACCTCTCTGGTCAACCTGTTCCTCTGTCTAACCACCCTAACAGTGAAGAACTTCCTCCTAATATCTAATCTAAATCTACCCTCCTCTAGCTTGCATCCATTTCCCCTGGTTCTATTACTACCTGACATCCTAAAAAGTCCCTCACCAGCTTTCTTGTAGGCCCCCTTCAGATACTGGAAGGCCACAATAAGGTCTCAACGAGTTTCTCTTCCAGTCTGTACATTTATCTTGGATTGCCTCTACCCAGATGCAGGACCTACACTAGGCCTTATTAAACTTCATGTGATTTTCATGGGCCCACTTTTCAAGTTTGTCCAGGTCCCTCTGAGTCGCATCCTGCCCTTCTGGCGTGTCAACCACACCACTCAGCTTTGTGTCGTCTGCAAACTTGCTGAGGGTGCACTCAATACCTCTGTCTAGGTCATTAATAAGGACATTGAAGAACACCGGTCCCAAGACAGAAAAGGACACCACTCATCACTGGTCTTCACCTAGACAAAGAGCTACTGACCACAACTCTCTGGTTGCATCCACCCAGCCAATTTCTTATCCAGCGAGTTGTCCACCCATCAAATCCATATCTCTGCAATTTTGAGATAAGGATGTCATGAGGAACTGTATTAAAGGCCTTACAAAAGTCCAGGTAGACAACATCAGTTGGTCTTCCCACATCAACTGCTGCAGTCACTCCATCATAGAGGGTCACCAGATTGGTCAGGCACTATTTGCCCTTAGTGAATCTATGTTGGCTTCTTAGAATCACCTCTTTGTCTTGCATGTGCCTTAACATCACTTCCATGACAATCCTCTCCATGATCTTCCCAGGCACAGAGGTGAGGCTCACTGGCCTATAGTTCCCTGGGTCTTCCTTTCTACCTTTTATAAAAATGGGGGTGATGTTACCCTTCCTCCAGTCACTCAGGAGTTCGTCTGACTTGCCAAATATGATGGAGAGTGGTCTTGCAAATACATCAGCGAATTCCCTCAGGGGTAGTCATCAGGGCCCATAGATTTTTTCTTATCATGTTTCAGTAGATGATCCCAAACCTGCTCTTCATCTACAGCGGGAGGCCCTTTACTCCCCCAATACTCACCTAGGACTAACAAATCATTGTTGGTGCGGGAAGCTTGGCTGCCAGTAAAGACTGAAACGAAGAACTTGTTGAGTAGCTCAAACTTCTCCATACCCATTGTGACTAATTTTCCTTCCTTGTTCATCAGAGGGGGAACACTCACCCTGACCTTCCTTTTCTGGCTAAGGTACTTATAGAACCCTTTTTTATTGGTTTTTGCATCCCTCACCAAGTTCAGCTCCATCTGTGCCTTGGCCTTCTTGATCTCATCCCTACAGGTCCTAACCATTTCCCTATACTCTCCCCAGCTCATCTGTCTCTGCTTCCACGGCCTGTGCATTTCCTTCTAACACCACAGCTTGAAAAGCAGGTCCTTGCTTTGGTTGATGTGATCTGGATGACTATCTCCGTCATGTATACATCACCAACAGTAGTGAAGGATGCATAGAGGGGGGACCTTTTAGTCAATTCCTACATCCACACATCAGTAGTTCCTGAGAAAGCCCAGAAGGTGAAGAGATGTGTAATAATAGCCTGGAGAGATTGAAGAGATTCTTTTCCATTCATTAAAAAGAAGGAAAGATAACTTCATCACAGGAAAGAGTATTTAAATGGAGGGACAATTTTAGACCACGCAGTGCTATCTAACAGCAGAAGATTCAGTTCATGGTCTGGAAGGTGAAGTGAGATACATATTCAATGTGAAAAGAGAGCACACTTCAGCTGTTGGTGATAACCACTGGGACCGTTTCACAGTTCAGGGTCCTTGCTTTAAACCAGGTAATTGTTTTTAAAAGACGCTTTGTGTTCCAGCTGTGCAGTTAAACTAACACAGCAAGTGCAAGGCAGCAAGGAAGGGGCTCTAGCCTGGTTAAGTTGGAGGAGAAACCAACTGACAAATTGCGGCAAGGCAGGTAAACGAGCAAGCAGGAGGCCGCACAGCACTAACAGGTCGTTACGACAGAGTGCCATCGTGTGGACTGCAGACACGGAGTTGCAGCCCTACACGGACAGAGACTGCCAAGGATTGCCAAAGGTACGAAGACTGTAAACTAAGTCATGGCACGTTTCTCTCCCTTCTGGAGTATAGCTACGTTTTCTTGAGAACAGAGTTATTCTTGCAGACAGCAACTTTACGGTGCGGCTGACAACAGTTTCTGGCAATGCTCGGCTGCAAAGAGAATGCTTTGGTGCAAGCCCTGCAGATCTGTGTTGGAGTGAGATAAATAAGTGTATATAAAAACAAGCATGAAAAATACAAAAATACAGAATTTGTTCTTTCAGTGAACAGAACAGGAAAAAATAGAGAACACGATGAAATATCTCTTAATAAGTTGACCATCTCCTTTAAGGTTAGAGGAACTAGAGAGTTCAACCTCTCCCCTCGTAGCCAGGAAACAAGCAGGGAAATTGCAGAAGGATGGCTGAGAAAAGAGCTGAATTTCACCAAACTACTGAAAATCCATTTGCTCTCCCATCTTTTTGTGACCCATTATGATTTTTCATTTAAATGTAGAATCTGCTATTTTATAAAGCAAGTGTATTTTACCATGCTGAAACCTTGACCGGTAAATACCCTGTGTGGGCTAACAAACATCAAATGGCACTCCTAACAGGAATTACGCCTTTGAAAGATATATTTTACAGGACTCAAAAGAGGGAGAGATTTTTGAGTAAGTTCTTGTGTATTTGGCTCAATTAACTCAAGCATGCAGCGTAAGACTATCTGTGGAGTCCAACCTGGAGATAAGAACCCTGCTCAAACATCATGAAATACATTTAGAATAAGCTATAGGTATCTGCCAGTCCATAGATCATAATCAAACCAGGATGCAGCTTCCAGGAGAAAAATAACATAATACCATAGGGTGTTGCACTGAAAAATGAGATCCACAGAAAAGGTAGAGTCTGTGTAAAAGTAAAAAATCAGTGAAATCTGTAAAATGTAATGTGAGTAGGTTTGAACGCATCATTATAGAGGAGTTGATATGCTGCAAAAGTATTCATGGTCCTAACCAGTTTCCTACTTTGGGATTAAGCTGACTGAAACACATAGCATTTTGCAAGAGCTATAAATAAGATAAACCTGACAGGAATTAAAAAATATATGTACCTTGCACAATAAGTATGATTAGGCTGCACTATGTACTGAAAACACTGCCACATTGCCATCACAATTAATTAGTGGTTTGTTTAAGAACTGGAATGGGAGTTTGGTTACTTGTTGTCCATTATGCAGAAGCCAATGTGCCATTTGAAAATGCAGTTAGCACCTTCAAAAAAAAGAAGAGTGATCTAGAAGTAAGTGTCCTCATATGATGAGATGATTTCAACATCTGCTACACACAGCTAAGCTCAGAGTGAAACAAGGGGAATATACAAAACAGTCCCTGTTGTCCCAAGCTGTCAAGTACCTAGGAGAGAGGGATAAGCACAACTGCAACTGCTCATTTTTTTTCCACTCAAGCAAGGACTGTAACTGAAGGATGCCACAGCTTTTGGGAGAAGCCAAGAACACCTGCAGGAAGCAGCAACTCTTAACGCCGCAGGAAAACCATGCAGCACTTACAGAAAGATCTTTCTTTGCTCCTCTATTCTCACACACGGAGTGATGTCTGTGGCAGAGTGACTTTTCCTACATTTCTCTCTCCAGCTTCTACACTGTCTCATGCTCCAGCCAGGGAGGACTGAAACAAGGTTCAACTTTGCAGAGCACAGGACCCCTTTCCCTGGCAGGAGGAAACAGGTACTGCTCACACTCTCAGCCCCCTCTCCCTCTTCCACAGCCTCTATCTAGGGCTGCATGCCCTGGACTGACAGCATGGGGTTCTGCCCCCAGTGAGGCTCTCATTTGGGCACTGCTCAGCAGGTGCCTCTCATAGCACAGCACGAGGGGTGAATTACCCCTACCTACATGCCAGGCAGGTAGTACACACACCTTTAGGCACTGGCCAGTGTAAGTATGTGCATCTAGACACATACCCAGGCCTACTCACACCTCCATACATCTGGGGAGTAGTTTTCACTTACTGATTCTTTCCTGACATTTTACACAGGATTCTGATCCCTGATTATTTAAGATTAGGAAAATAAATTATTTAAAATTCCTCAGACTCTGACCTGAACCAATAAAAGCATGAGTTTGCACCTGAATTTATCCTGTGTTTAAGGAGTAGCAAGCCTACTGTGTTACCACCTAGACTGGTTATTCCGATTATTCAATATGCTTTTGAGGTCTCAGGTGTACTTCACATCAACACCAAACAACATTTTAATACTGGAACATATTTCAAGAAACAGAGCTCTAATACTCCAGTTATATCTAGTTTGCATCCTCCTGACCTTTATTTGCTTGGGATGTCTTCATCAGTATTTCTGAATTCAGTGTGCTGATGCAATTAACGAACTGTGCAACCAATATGAAAAAACGACAAACCTCAAATACCATAAGTACAGATTCACTGTTGATTGGTAAGAGTTTATTATGCTGCTCACAATACGATGAACTCTACATTTTCTAAGCTTTTTATTAGAAAAAGGATTTGCTTTATTACATTAGGTTTATACTGACATATCACTTCTGTTTGCTATGGATATAACATTTTGCACTGATTATAAAACCAGTAATGTAAGCACTGTTTTCAACATTCATATCCTTGCCCCCTACTTCAGTGATGCATCACAAAATAACAAAGTTAAGACGAGATTCATTGCAGCCCACTTAGACATCTAAAACTCAGTCAGAGCTGGTCAGCCCTGATAGGCAGCTGAGCCTTTTAGGGCTAAGTATCTCTATTTTTTGACTATTTGGGGAGTTGGTACAGCCTCATGAAGTTCAACTAGGCCAAATGCAAGATCCTCCACCTGAGCTGGGGCAATCCCAACCAGAGATACAGGCTGGGCAACAGGTGGATTGAAAGCAACCCTATGGAGAAGGACTTGGGGGACTTTTCAATCTATTCATTAATGACCTGGCTGAGGGAACAGAGTGTGCTGTCAGCAAGTTTGATGATGGCACTAAACTGGGTGCAGTGGCTGACACACCGGAGGGTTGTGCTGCCATTCAGCGAGACTTAGACAGGCTGGAGAGTTGGGCAGGGAGACAGTGAATGGAATTCAACAAGGCCAACTGTCGAGTTTTGCACCTGGGAAAGACCAAGCCCACGTATGACTGTATGTTGGGGACTGACCCGTTGGAGAGCAGGGAAAGGGAAAGGGATCTGGGGGTCCTGGTGGATGGAAGGATGACCACGAGGCAGCAGTGTGCTCTTGTGGCCAGGAGGGCCAAGGGGATTCTGGGGTGGATTAGAAGGGGTGTCATTAGTAGGTCAAAAGAGGTTCTTCTCCCCCTTTACTCTACTCTGGTGAGGCCACATCTGGAATATTGTGTCCAGTTCTGGGCCCCTCAGTTGAAGAAGGATAGGGAACTGCTGGAAAGAGTCCAGCCCAGAGCCACCGAGATGATGAAGGGGCTGGAACATCTTCCTGATGAGGAAAGGCTGAGGGAGCTGGGTCTCTTTAGCTTGGAGAAGAGAAGACTAAGGGGTGACCTCATCTATGCTTTTAAATATGTGAAGGGTGGGGGTCAGGAGGATGGGGTCAGGCCCTTCTCAGTGAAGCCCAGTGACAAGATAAAGGGCAACGGCTGTAAGCTGAAGCATAGGAGGTTCCGTGTGAATATACGTAGAATTTTTTCACAGTGAGGGTGACAGAGCTCTGGCACAGACTGCCCAGAGAGGTTGTGGAGTCTTCTTCTCTGGAGGTATTCAAAACCCGTCTGGATGCGCTTCTGTGTGACCTGGTCTAGGGAATCCTGCTGTGGCAGGGGGGTTGGACTAGATGATCTTTCGAGGTTCATTCCAACTCCTAATATTCTGTGATTCTGTGATTTAGAAAAAAATCAATTTTTCACAAAATCTCTTACAAAATATTTTAACATTTTGGTTTCTAAAGTTTTGATTGGCTATTAATTTTTGGTTTCCCCTTTTATTTAGTCAAAAATCTTGAATGTGTTTTCGTTACTTTTTGCTTCATCTTCTTCTTTCCCTTGTATTTGGAGTTGTCTTACTATGGGGTTTTTGTGGGAGAATTGAAACTATCTGTGCTGATCTAAAACTTGTCCAAAATTACACTGGAAAAGAAAATACTATACTGGAGAAGATAAAACGCATTTGTTCAGATGAAATCTAGAATCACAGAATCACACAGAATCACAGAAGTCAGACTGACAGGCCTGTAATTTCCCTGATCATCCTTCCTTCCCTTCTTATATATGGGGGTAACATTGGCTGATTTCCAGTCTGCTGGTACCTCCCCAGTCAGCCAGGATTTTTGTAAAATGATGGAAAGTGGCTTGGTGAGCACCTCTGACAGCTCTTTCAGCACCCTTGGGTGCAGCCCGTCCGGCCCCATGGATTTGTGCTCATCCAGGTGACGCAGCAGGTCACTGACCATCTCCTCTTGGACTAGGGGGGAGTCACACCTTTCCCTGACCATATTCCCCAGATTAGGGGAATGAATTCCCTTTGAAACAATAGACTTATTATTAAAGACTGAGGCAAAGAATTCATTAAGCACCTCAGCCTTATCTTTGTCCTTTGTCACTAACTTCCCTCGTGCATCCATTAAGGGAGATGGTATTTAAAAACTGACCAGCTCTGATGGACCCCAGCACCTTCAAAACGTTTCCCCCAGGGGACCACACAGAGGAGTTCTCTGAGCTGCCCAAAGTCAGCTCTCCTCAGATCCAAAGTAGAAGTTTTGCTAGCAGTTTTCCTCCTCCAAAGCTCGATTGCTTTGTGGTCGCTGTGGCCAAGGCAGCCACCTATGACCACATCAGTCACAAGATACTCTCTGTTGACAAGTAGCAAATCAAGGAGGGCTCCCATCCTTGTCAGTTCTCTTAGTACCTGTACCAGGAAGCTATCATCTAGGTGTTTTAGAAATCTTCTGGACCTATTCGTGCCAGCAGCGCAGTATTCCCAGTTAACATCTGGAAAGATTAAGTCCCCCATGAGGACAAGGGCAGATGATTTACATCTGATGTTCTTTCTGCTCCCATAAAGACTCATTACCAAACAATAATATATGTTCACATCTCAGGCCACGGTATTAGTCTCTGGCTAAAAGCAGTCCCATCCCATATACTGGCTTGATGGTTAGGTATACTTCCCAGCTTCCAGTGCAGGTTTTTTTTGACAGAAGAGTTTCTTATGTTTCCCCCCACCCCTGCCACCCTAGGTCATAACAACTGCTACAGAGGATATGCGGAAGGGTGAAAGGGCAGGCACTGGGGGTGCATCATCCCATGGCCTTTAAGACAACTGCATCTGAAAGCTGCAAGACAGCCTCCAGTCAAAGCCAGCTCAAGGCTTCTCAGCAGTGCAGGCAAAATCCACTTTAGTGGCTGTGGTAGAGTTGAATGGACAGACGAGTGTGAGCAGGAGTCACACTTGGCTGCTGAAGTTTCCAAGTTCAAGTGAACCGTGGCAGAGGAAGGAGGACTGCTGGGGCTCAAGGAGGGGCTTCCTCCTCCGTTCAGCAATCCCACACACAAACACTCTGCCCAGTTCAGCCTTCTGTTCACCCTCCAGTGCCACCCCTGCTCCTGGGGATGATGAACAACAGGACTGCAAGGATCAAAGTACTTGTTCTACAGCAGTGATCTCAAAATATTAGTAACTTGATCAATCTAAGCTGAGAGAAATTATACTAGTCTCTCTCTGATACCCATACCTCTTTCTCTCCCACGAATGTACCCATATATCTGTGATGAAATAAGACTAGACTGCAAGGATCAAATAAACAATTTATTTGAGCTTTACTTACAGGTTTAACTGCAAGGCTCAAGCAGGTTACTAATCTGAACTTCACTCACAGATCTAATGCACCACTACTACAGGTTTACATGGGTACAGTAGAAGAATGCACTAGTAAAACTTAAAATCAGGACCATATAAAAACCTAAAAAGCATGCTAAACATTATACATATGTTAGTTAATTACCTGAGGTTACAAACTTACAGCATGCCAAATATTTGCTTACCTTCCAGGCAAGGGCTCTCAATCCCATAGAAGTGCTTTTGGCCAGACCAATGGGGAAGGGTCTCCCTACAGGCAAGATGTAGTGTTGCAGAAGCAACTTTCCCAACTTCTAACCCACATCCTAGGATATTTATACCCTGATTTACATGACTGCAGGCAAAGCTATACCTGACCAACATTTATCCCGATTCACCTGACTCTGGGCAAGTCTTGGCCTGCCCCTGATTTACATGACTGTGGATTATACTTTCAGGAATGTTCATCTTTGGCAACGTATCTCTCTTTTGCTGGTCTTGTGATTGGATATACAAGGCTGTTGGCTAAACCAGACACTGACACCCTCCAGTTTCTCCTTATTTTCTCAGGCAACTGAGCAGTGGTTGAACTGAGACTCGGGGATATTATTGAGAGATTTCAAGGCTCAGCTCAGGTTTCAGTTCTCTGAATGATGCAGCATTGCCCTGTTTGGTCTATGGCTTACGGACAACTCAGGGCTGAGCTATCTACACAGCTCCCCATGGGTCATCTCTGCATAGATAGGGCCTCAAGGCATCATGGCTGAGTTGCCTATGTGCACTAGGCATTACCAGAACTCATTTACAAACTGAGGCAGACAATCCACACAGTATCTCACCCCAGAGATTTTTTCACTTTGCTGTCTTCCAGACACACTCTTTTATTCTGCCCTCATGGTGGTTACAGCTGCCTTGCTCACAGTCTTCCTCTGGGGAGAAAAGAGGGTGAAGCACAATAATTTCTACCCTAAACAAGAGATAGGTCCTTGGACCCCAAGGCTCACATATAACATAAGTAGGAGTGGTTCAGTACTTGGTACCTAGTCTTCTCCCTACCAGTGTCCCCTCCCTCATCTACAAACCCTTGGGCCTCACAACCTCCACTAACCCTCTCCACAGCCAATCTGCAGACTATAACCTAGAGAATATGGGGACTGAACAATCAGCCCATGCTTTCCAGGGCTTAGATTTAACTTGAAGACACCAAAGCTAGTGCTGTTTGTGAGGCAGAACCTGGGGCAAGCCCACCAATGGATCTGCAGTCTGTGGGACTCAAAAATCCCAGCACAGCCTAAGGACTGAAAGGGATGAGGATGTAAGCACTGAAAGTGGAGGGCTGCCCTTTACACTTCAGTCAGGTTTACCTTGTACAAACTAAGACAGATCTAATCCATTCAGTGTTTTACTGAGCTGTCCTCATTACCTCTCCATGACCTTTCATTCATCACCTCTCCAAGACCACCATTTTCCACTGCAAATGCTTCATTCAGGCCTCAAAGTGGAAGTATCTGTTCCTACTTCACAAGTGATGAGATGCCAGACAGCACCTGAGGCAATTAAACTTCACAATATGAAATCGCTCAAGTGGAAAACTAGAGTGACCTTCTTTAGTAGCCAAACTACTGAATGTTTTACTTGTTTCTGATGCCTGAGGTTCCTTCTAGGGGTGCCCTGTGTAACCTTGTGTGTGAGCATCTGCCTGGAATGGGTGACCTTCTTATTCCTGACTACACTTGAGCATCATTAGAGGTAAGGCTTTCCCAGACAAACAGACCCAAGAAATTAGGGACAGCATTAGAAAGACAAGGGACCTCATCCATAGGAACAAATCCTTCTTTAATTAGTCATGTGGGCCCAGAGACCTTACTGCAACAAAACAGTCTTCATCAGCTCACATCCACAGTTGTAATTCTGCCTTGCTCCCTTCTCTCAGGATGTTAAACTTCACTGTTGTAAAGGCTGATTTTCATCTTCACAACCCCAACCAGCTCCTCTGAGTAAGAGATCTGGCAGTGCATCTCCTGGTTCATTGACTATCAGCACAAAGAGGTTGTTTCCAACATGCTTCGGAAGTCTCCTGGATTGCTTCTACCCAACCCTGTTGTCCTTCTGCTCTATCAGGGTGGTTGGGGTTCCTGATGAGCTTCAGGACCTGTGATTGCAAGGCTTTTTCCAACCAGAAGGTTTAATTTGTGCTCTCTCCTTGATCAGGCAGTGCTTATCTGCATTAGTCCATTCTCTGAGTCTTACCAACAAGCTCTTGGCTGGCCCCTGGCCTGTCCCTAGGCAGAGTCTGTGCTCTCCAGCCAGGAGATCAGTTTGCACAGAGCACAGACACCCTCCTCCTGTCTCTTCTGAAAGATTCCTTGAGTCCTTAGCCCAGGAGCTGTGAACAGGCTTAGTTAACTTGGTGAGGACTTGCTGGATCCAACCAACCACCCCCAGCCTTTCCCCCTTGCCAGCATGATTAAGGACACACTCCCCAGGCCTGTGCCCGTGGCTCTTACCCCAGAGCCATGTGGTCTTCAGGTATGCTGATGGTCTCACCAGGCCATGCCCTTGCACACACAGGGGTTGCCCACTGGGTGCTTCTGAACTGTCCTCCTGATTGCAAAGGAAGATGATTTTGTGCCTTCCATCTCCACATCAGCATGGTCAACCTGCCACCTGGAGCTCCATAATCTGCAGCCCAGACTGGTGTTTCCTGTTCTTTGTGCATTGATTATTCCAGTGCCAGGAAGGTTAACAAACAGCACCTCAGTTCAGTTTTGGGTCCCTCACTACAAGAAAGACATTGAGTTGCCAGAACATGTCCAAAGAATGGCAACGAAGCTAGGGAAAGGTTTAGAGCACAAGTATTTTGAGTGAACTGGGGTTGTCTAGTCTGGAGAAGAGGAGGCTCATGGGTGACCTTCTTGCTCTCTACGACTCTCTGAAAGGAGGCTGGAATGAGGTGGCAGTCAGACTCTTTTCCCAAGTAACAGGATGAGAGGAAATGGCCTAAAGGTGCACCACGGGAGGTTCAGAATGGATATTAGGAAAAATGTCTTCACTGAAAGAGTGATTAAGCATTGGAACAGGCTGCCCAGGGAAGCGGTAGAATCACTGTCCCTGGAAGTGTTCAAAAAACATGTAGATGTGGCACTTAGGGACATGGTATAGTGGTGACTTGGCAGTGTTAGGTTAATGGCTGGAGTCAATGATCTTAGAGGTCTTTTCCAACGTTACTAATTCTATGCTTTTATCCCTATTAAAGAACATCCCACTGCTATCAGATAGATCTCCATTTTGTCCAGGTAAGCTTGAATTTTAATCTTGTAAAGTTTCTCCTAACTTAAATGTGTTCTTCAAATTTCCATGTGCTCCATATTACACCTTCCACAGTACCCTTGGCTATTAATAGGAATGGATGAAGGACAAATCTACCCAGGCCTTCCCCTTCCATGCACCCTACTCTCAAGAGTACAGCTTTGCCACCAAAAGCCCAGCCAAGTACTGGATCCAGATACAGCAACTGACACTGCTGTTGAAAGAATTTCGGATGCCTGAGTTGACCAAACCAAGTTAGTTAGCTCCCCTCCACCTGGCTGCTCATTCCCAAGATGCTGCTCTCAGACCATCCTCCCTTTCATCCCAACACTTCCTTCAGAAGCTTGCAAGACCCTTGGGTGGTAACGCAAACCTTCAACGGTGGACACATAAGAGAAAGCAGAGCTGCTGGTCTGCTGAGCTGGCTGACACTATCCTGCTTTGCAAAAGCCCTCCATAAAGTGACACTCCCCACTGTGTTACCCTGCATGTGACAGTTCCTTGGCTCCAGGTCAACAGTGAGAATTGTGGGTGTATGATGAAACCCCATAAAAAACCCAAGCAACACAGATATATTTACTAGAAATGTCATGGTGCTTTCTAGCAGGAATAGTGCTGCCTTCATCAATAACTTAACCCAGTGACTGATCCCTCATAAGAAATCAGAACACTATGTGGTCTTTGTTTGAAAAATTATGGAACAATCTTATTTTTAATGCAGAAATAAGTGAACAATTACTATTCTAAGGGGGGGGAAACCCATTAAAGTACCAGTATCTCTAAGAAATCCTCATAAAACAAGTGTCTGGTAATAAATACAGAGAGGAAGAGGGTTGGAAGATGTCACAGACGAGAAAGCAATCGGGAACTAGTGCATAACTCAAAACCTTAAAAAAATTAACGTCCATGCTGCCCATATGTTGCATTATTTAACGTAATATGGTTATAATATGCTTTGAGTTATCCAAGTTGTCAGCTCTGAACCAGCTTTCTATGGTTCTAGAGACATCAGGGATGGAGAAACATTTTTGAAAATGCCCAGTTAAAGCTACTGTTTGAGAGACTGAGTCATGAGACTTCTGGGAAAGAAGTAGGTTAACACACAAATCATTGTCTCCACAGTCTGGCATTAGAAATCTTGGGTAGTACTCACAAAAGTGAATCTGGTACTGCAGGATGCATCCAGGAAAGGTCTTACGCAGGCTGGCACACAGCTAGCAGGAAACAGTTTGAAAAGAGCTTGATACCACTTAGACAAGTGATCTGTCAACTGCCTGAGGAGCTTCGCTAGCCTAGATTAGCCAAGCTCTCCATTCTCCTTCTCATCAGCCTTGTGAGTCCACACCTTACCAAAATAGGCAGGTCAGAGAATCACAACAGTGCTGTATTGGGAACCCCTCAAAGTCTCCAGTCCAACCTCACACACAGATCAGGACTATCCCTAAAATCGTATCATGTTGGGCATGGCTCTGTCCACCAAGCTCTTGAGGAAGGACGGAGACGCCTCACTTCTCTGGTGACCTAGCCCAGGGTTGCACTCTCTTGCGGAAGCTTTTAATCTTCCAGTCCTTACTGCATGTTCAGAAATCATGCCCCTGCAGCATGAATAACAGTATGATTCACTTGCTCTCCAAGCCAATCTTTCCCCAGTGTGCTAGCTATTTTGGGAGACCTCCCTCTCAGATGCTTCCTTGACTTCCTCCATCAGCTGGAAAAGGAGGTAGCAGAGAATAGTCTCACAGCTCGTGCTCCAGGTCCCTCACCTGGCCCATGACTGCACAGGCTCCTCTCTTCTTCCACCACCACTGGCTACAGTGAGCTTTCAAGACACAGTGATCTGGCAGGATGACATGTGGGTCAGTGCAGCTCAGGTGGTCAGTACTGGGCATGCAGCATTTACAGACCCTTCCCCTCTACAATTCATCTGTGGCTCAGGGGCTCCTGAGCTGGAGCTGTTGTCTTTATATTCAGTACAGGTGGAGAGGGTTTTCTTCTTAGACCAGTTTCTTAGAACGGGCAAGCCTTTAGCCTCTATACTACCCTACATAATCATGTCTACATGCTTCACTGTGTGCCAAAAGGGAGAAGGGCAAGTTGTGGTTTGGTGTGCATCCACCAGTTTCTTCTGATGTTCCCAGCTCTTTTTCTGAAAGAGGTAATGGGAGATCTGAGCCCACCAATCTACCTGGGATAATCCTTAACACACTCCTCAGGCACCTCCCTTGTAATTTGAGGTGTCACAGAATCACACAATCACAGACTGCAAGGGATTGGAAGGGACCTCTGGGAATCATCCAGTCCAAACCCCCCCGTTCCAGCAGGGTTACCCAGAGCACATTGATCAGAATTGCATCCAGGTGGGCTTGGAATCAGTCCAAAGAAGGAGACTCCACAACCTCTCCGAGCAGCCTGGGCCAGCACTCTGGCACCCTCACAGGAGGGTTTTTCCTCATGTTAGGTGGAATCTCCTGTGTTTCAGTTTCTGCCCATTGCTGCTTGCCCTGTCACTGGGCACCACCAAAGAGCCTGGCTCTACCCTCTTGACTCCCACACTTGAGATATTGATAAGCATTAAGAAGATCCCCTCTCAGTGCGTTCTTCTTCAGGTTAAACAGCCCCAGGGCTCTCCATCCCTCCTTGTAAGAGAGATGCTCCAGTCCCCTCAGCATCTTCATAGGCTCTGCTGGACTCTCCCCAGTAGCTCATCTCGAACCAGGGAGCCCCAGAATTGAGCACAATACTCCAGATGAGGCCTCACTAAGGCAGAGAAGGGAGAGAACCTCTCTCAAGCTGCTGGTCACACTCTTCTTAATGCACCCCTGGAGACCACTTGCCTTCTTGGCCACAAGAGCACACATATGTCATGTATTCTTTTAAGTGCTTTTCTCATAGTTTTTAACTTTTGACTCTAATTCAGGGCCTGCTGCTGTCTGGATAAAACCAGAACCTCTTTTTTTATACTGATGGCTTCTCACTTCCAGTAGTTTTCCTAGCCTTGTTGAGCAGACAACTTGGCCTTGATTAAAAAAAAAAAAAATATGTAAGCCTCCACTATGTCATCTTCAAATGAGCTTCACACCTTCTGCAAATATTCTACCTTTTGGCTTGTTCTTTTATTGTATTTTTAACAGGATTTTTCATTAAAGACTAATGCAGTTGACTTTATTTTACTGCCTCTGCACAAAAATCATATTAACCATAGAAAAATCAAATCCTGTGTACTAACCAGACCATGTCAAAAATCACTTCTCTTCTTGTGGGTCCCTACTCTCTGCTTCACCCTGCACTTGTGCATGGTATCCTTAAATTCAGCTTCAGTATCACACCCAAACTCTACTGGAGTAATCAGTCTCCCTTCCTACCCCTTTTCCTGCTTTCAGTCTTTCCAATGTCCCTTTGTGTCCTGAGCCTGTTCTAAAATGTTCCTTTGGCTTTTAGACCTTTAATTTAAATTCAAGAGAGTCCCATGTTATCTGTTGGGCCAGTTACTTAACTAATAAAACTTCAACATTATCTTAAAACACATGGCATCAATCCTACACTGACACTGGAGACCCCTGCTGTACATCATACATCCCAGCATCAGCGTGACCTCCACGCAGCAGGTCTCTGTACTCTCTCTACAGGGTAATGTACTTTTTAGTGTCCTCATTTAAAACCTTTACCTTTGAAACCTTTCAGCTC
Organism: Galbula dea; assembly: GCA_013399015.1. NCBI lineage: Eukaryota > Metazoa > Chordata > Aves > Piciformes > Galbulidae > Galbula > Galbula dea. Next base: position 645,363 of record VWZX01006241.1, on the reverse strand, counting down.
TCTCCTTCTGGCATCTGCAAGGAAGAATGAGCCATCTGCAGGGCTACTGGGCATTAAATATGAAGCATCACAGCTCCTGCAACTGAGGATTTTGCCTAAGAGCTTGCCTGCATCCCACTGGCCATCACAGAGGCATCTGCTCCAAAATCAGGTTTTACCAAATCTCAACAGCCACTTTTGAACTACAACTGCATAAACTCTGTCCTCAGCCTTCTGATCCCTCATGCTTATTTCTGCCTAAAGCAGAATTAACCATTTCTGCAGCATAAGCAGCAGGTTTCCTCTCTGCAATCATCCTTTCATTCTTCCAGTACAAGAAGTCACAGCTAATGCTATTCCGTCAGTGATTTTATCTCCCAACACCTGCAGCTTTCTATTGCATCAATCAGCAAGAGTCAGCACAGCAACATCAAATACACCAGCATGAGTTCCAAGCACCTGCCTGGGATGAGAATTAGCTGTTTAAATGCCTTGGTAATAGATGACAAAAGCCCTCTCACTGTCCACCAAGATTGGCATAAAAAAAAGTGAATAACAAAACCCGTGTGCCACGCAGACGACATGAGCCACCAAGTCACTCCAATGTTTGTGCTAATGGTGCTGCAATAGCACACGTTAGAGGTGTGGTGAAGGGCTGCATGTGAATTATTCGTTCCTGTCCTGGCCCCTTATGTCCTTATTCTGATTGTACTTCAGTCGGGGTCTAAGTGTAACTTCCAGGTAAGTCTCTGTCCCCTGTAAAGTAGCTTCTTTCTCTGGACGCAGCAGAACCCCGGGCTATGATGATGCCTGACTTCAGGGCACCTCCCAGCCCAGCCCACTGCTGGAAGCCCACGCATTCTCCTCCCATCAACCTGCATGCACCAGAGCTATTTCCCATGTCCTTGTTGGCAACACCAAGGAGCAGACCACAGGGCTCTCCAGACCCAGCCATAACTGATCAGCTGGGACACAGCCTATAGGGACAGTTCTCTGCAGAAAGCTGTGAGCCCCATGTCTCTATCCTGGCAAGAAACAGACTCTTGCTTAAAGCAGAAAGCCATCCCAGAGACCTCTGAACACAACAAGCTGCAGGATGAGCAACAAGCTGTCCCTAGTACAGGATGAGGCAGAGGTGACAGTAACATCGGAGTTGCCTGAAAAGGTCAGCAAAGGCCTTATTTGCCCAGAAGTGCTCCCCAAGGGACGCTGTAGCTACAGGATAGGGAATGATTTCTTCATGCTTTATCTGCAGCTGATTCTTGTTTTCCACATCAGTTCCAAGCCCTTTGCTTTAGCTTGTCAACTTTCACCTCAACAGTAGCAGACAGCAGTCCATGGCAGCATGGGAAAGGCTTCCTCAGCCTTTCTATGCAACCCAGGTATCCCTTTTGCCATGATCCCAATTTGCTCCCATTGCAGATACTGCTCAAACAGATCGTTCCTTACACCGCTGCTGAATTACCAACATCCACCACCTGAAACGTCCTGTGAGCTACTCAGAAGATTGTGTCTGTAAACTATCAAAAAGAGGCAGATGTGCCAGTAAAAAGATGGCTCTAGTAGGAATCTTGTGGACAATCACGTTTTATAATCATTTTCAGAACTCAGTCTTTGGAAGGTGTCACAGCCCAGACAGAGGATAGTGCAAAACCTCCTCCTGAAGAGACCACCCTTTACTCTCACTCAGCACATTTGCTCTAGTCCTACTTCTAGTCCTATAGAGCTCTAAATCAACAAACTCCTCCTCTCTGATATGCAGTCTCCTCTATATCACTCTCCTCAGGCTGCTACACAACAGCATTTTATCAGAATACTGAGACTACACAGAAAATATTTTAGAAGACTACTATGCCTCAGGAACTTCCCCTGTAAATCATTTCTGATTTCACTACCCCAAACCACCCTAGGTGAGAGACCAGATGTGAACTTGAATAATACCCACCTTTTATTTTACAGCTTCCCTATGTAAAAATTAAATAATAAGAAAAAATGGCATTAAAAAGCAAAAATTCAGGCTGTTGTGCCTGCAATTAACACTGACCAGCTGGTGCTGCCTACAGCCAGCAGCAGAGTCCAGCCATCTCCAAACAGGCTCCATCTCACCACAGGTCTTTACCATGAAACTTCAGAAATGAGTAACTGAGAGCAAAAAGCTGCAGCCAGTTATCTCTCTTGTGCTGAAGACCATAACTTTCCCACAGAGGAACCGGTGGGTGTAACAAATGCCACAAGATGGGAGGACCCAGGGGCTCTTGCAGGAAGCATCACATATCCTGATGGCCACCAAGAGCTTCAAGGGCTGGTTGCACCCTGTCCCCTGCCTCCAAGGCTGCTGACCAAAAGCCCAAGGACAGCACAACAGATGAGCTGCTCTGCCCTGAAGAGCCAGGAAAGTGGAATTGAACGTAAGGACATTCAAACCATCCATTCAGCCTACCAAGCCTTGAAAAATTATACACCATTGTTCAAAGGGGAGTGCATTCAGAGAGGGGGTCCTTGCCTGCAGGGCCTGACTTGGCTAGTTCTCCAGGCACAGCCACAGTCTGGATCAGGACTTTCTGGGTTTAGCATGTGCATTATCTAAATACGGACACGATATACATCTCTACCTAGGCAGATCACAAAGCAGCCACAATGACTTTTCAACTTTCCACTCTGCCTGCTGTGCTCAGGGTCTGTACCTCTCACACCCCTAAGAAAACAGTGCTGACCCCAGCACAAGTCTACTCCTGGGCTGCTGTGGATCTCTCCAGCACTGCACCCAGGGGAGTCTGGCTATGAACCCTGCGCAAGGAGCTGGAGAGCAAACCCCCTGCACCAAAACCCAGCATGGCACCAGGCACACAGCATGCATGAAAATCGTTCCCAAGCCACAAAAGAGAGAAAAGGACAACTGCATATTTAAATCATGACCCATCCCACTACCCCCCCCAAGTAGTTTAGATGCACTTGAGGGTGCCTCAGTACTTCTAATCTGATTAGAAACACTTTCTGTCCCACAGGAGGTAGCTCCAATTTGTATGGAGTTGCAAGGAGCCAGGAGCTCCCCAACTCGATAGGGGAAGCTAAAAGCCAGGCAGAACTGCAGGGTCCAAGCCAAGACAGCCAGAGCACAGGAACTACACATTTTGACAAAAACTGAATTCAACAGAATTTTAGTGTGAAGATCTCCCCTGAAGACACTGCAAGTTTTGGTGTAGGAGGCAGCTGGGTGGAAGAACTTAAATGTAGGAGGCAGTTATGGCACTCGTGCCAGACAGATAATAAGGCAGATCACCACAGCAGACAATACTCGGGTAGCAGAACTGTCTGTAGATGTGGATGCTTTTGCAAAGGATGTAACATGAGTTCACTGAACTCCAAGACCAGGAGGCATGCTTTGGTTTCTAACTGGGACTGGGAAAACCATCACACAGACACACACACACAAAACACAGCCTCCTCTGCACACACATTTATTGTGTTGCCAGCATTTGGATATTACCAATGATGAGCCTTCAGATAATCACAGAGGTTACAACAAACTTTATACACTAGGTGCAATAAAGAACAACAAACCTGTCTGGTATGTAGCTAACCTGAAGCCATTGAAGCCATTTGGGAATTACAGGAAGAATAATCCAGGACTTGACCCAAGCAGGGCCACAGAAGGAAAGGTAGCTCACATGGTAACTGGACTATGTGCAACTCCACAATGCCATGAGCTATTCAACTCATTGCAGAGGGAAAAGAAATGGCTCATATTGTTTAGCTTCTTTATGATGGATAAAGATGAAAAGATTATTCCCCAAGCAATGCATGGCATGTCCTAGCTCCCCTGTAACACCATGAGGCCACAGGAGTAGCAATAAGCTATGTTAGGGATATTGGTAAAAGATTGCTCTCCAAGCCGTTTCCACAACCATCCAAAAAACCAACTGCAGAACATTAACAGCTCCCAGCAATCCAGGCTGCTGGCAGCACCAGTTCACATCAGCCCGATCAGCAAAGTTAAAAGCAGCAGACTAGGAGAAAGCATTAGTGACAAGCTTATCCTGAAGAATTGTCCCATTCCATTGCAAAGCTCCTCCCAGATGAAGAGCACGTCCAAGAACACAAAATCTCAGAAATTACTAAGGCTGCTGGTAGTTTGATTTGGAACAGTTGTTTTTGGAGTTACACTGGCACAAGGTCACAGCCCCTAAGTGCTGCCTTCTCTCTGTGAGGTCCCCGTCATAAAGCCAGGTAGAACAGGATATGTGCGCCCCAACAGCTTACAACAGTGAGACTTCCACACTATTCTTCACAGATTAGTGAACTTCCCTTATGAAGAGAAAACTCGAATAGCGTCTTTGTGTTTTCCCAGTTAAAATTTATAAAGGTAATGATTCCACTTTTGCAATGTCAATGAGCGTTTCTGGAAAGGGATCAGTTAGCATGTGTTTCTTTAAATAAATCTCTAACGTATCCATCCTCATCTATGACCACAGATGAGCAAATGTGCAACTCAAAACATGAAAAAAATCCAGACTGTAATTCGAAATCCAGCAGGTGGAAATAAAAGGACCTGTGAATAGCTGCAAAAAAAAAATGAGACCCAATTGTGTCAATTTTTAAAATGTGAGAGCTGCACAGCATGGAGAATTTTGGCTACAACCAATAAAGTTGAAATTTTCAAGGGGGGTGGGGGGGAAGTGGACTACTAACATACACCTTAAAGCCTGCCCAGTACCAAATAAAGGGGTGGTGGGTTTTCATCATATGTACCTTCCCCATACAAAGTCCAAAAAATTCTTACTCCAATACGACTGGTTGATATCACTTTCAAAGCAATTTGCACACAGGGAGCAAGAAGTTAAAAAAACCCCGAACCTTAAATCCCAAGAAAGATTACTTCCTACTTTATGATCCTTTATATACACTATGTCGTTTTACTGATAAAAAAAGTACTTTCAGTGTTTGGCTTATACCACTTCACAAGGACAGGTTAAACCAGTGATCCCAAAGCATGTAAGAAGGATCACAGTCTGCATGTACTTATATGAGCTGAGCTTGATTCATAAAGCTACACACACGCTAAGCTGAACAAAAGCAAGGCAAAACTGCCTGACAAGTGTCAATATGCTTCTTCAGTTTCAGTGATATAGTGTTAATTGGTAAATCCCACATTTACAGTGAAACGGTAGCTCTGGAGGATGATGTTCTCCTTGTGGTATCTCAGCAATCCTTATTATTACAGTGTAATATCTTGTTTGACTACTCACTTTGCCACTTCGTTCCTCAAAGTGTTCCAGAATTTGAAGAACTCCATCAGCCCAAGGTCCTCAGTGAAAAGAACTGTCCCCAGCTACAGTTTATTGTTTACTGCCTGAAGAACAACAATAGTGTTCCATGGTAGGTTTTACATTTACTGCAAAACAACAATAGTGTTGTTCTTCAGCCAAGAGAACATCCAGAGGGCATGCATGTTCAAAGTATCCTCTCACCACTGTCCCTTCCTGAGAAAAGAACTTACACATGAGATTTATTTCCAGTTCACAGATCCCTTTACAAAACACAGGAATTCACACAAACACACACAAGTATATTTTGTCATGTTCTGGTGCATCCAAAGGGATACCAAGATAGTCAAGAGGTTTGGTCTGTTTGAAGAGGGTTAGAGCTAAGTCAAATTGCAAAACTTTTTGATTTTTGGTTTTTATGTTGTGTTGGGTGCGGTTTTTTTGGTTTGGGTTTTTTTCTTTTGTTTGGTTGGTTTGTTTTCTGCTGGGGTTGTTTTGTTTGTTGATTTGGAGTTCTCAATTTTGTTTTATTTTTATCTAATCCTGTTTTCTTGGCCAAGTCTCCAAAACAATCTTTTGCCAGCTCCAGAGTTTACACTTCTGCAGTAGTTGTTTTCAGGAACCGTTCATTCCTGCTGTTCAGCAAGACTAGTATAACATTACATGTAAAAAGGATTAAGGATGGGGGAAAAGAGTGTCTTTGAGTGATTCTGCTAGTGTCTGCACAGCTGAAATGAAAAACAAAGCCAAACTGAACTACAGGACATGCCAGACACTTCTGTGGGGGAAAGGGATTTTTAAGTAAATACACAATATGCATACACAAATTCTCACCTCCAGAAAACACACCTATGCAGGCACACAGGCCAATGGCAACATCCAAATGGAGGAATACTGTAAATACAGTGAAGTACTGCACATTCAAGACCACCTTCTGCTGCTTTCTGTGTGTATTCTCAGTCTTCCTTTGAAACAAAAACTAACAAGCCAGGATGAAGCCAAATGCTTGGTATTCATGTAAGTGCAAGATAACTCAACTTCATACGGCTGAAGTTTCCTATAGGTCTTGGCACTTCATAGGAATAAAGTCACAAGATCTTAACTTCCAATTTGTTTCATCATTGTTTTTCAAACAAACATTCAGAATTACTCCTGCTTTATGAGAAGTTTCTTCAAGTTTGCATAAAATGGTTTTCTGTCTGATCTGAAGCATCAGGACAATCCAAGAAAATACTCAGAACAGAGAAGCTATTAGAAAAGGCCTTGCATTTTGACCTGGCAGCTTAAGTTCCTACCCAAAGGAAGTGATTATGAGTTTTCTCTTCTCCTCTTCCCTGCATGATCCAAAGAGTATGTCACTGAGGACAAGCAACACATGATAACACTCAGACCCTTGGAAAACAGCAACGAAGCAATGACTTCAAAATATGTTTATTAGAAAAGCTGGACATTACAAAAGGACCAGGTAGGAAGCAAATTATACAAGGCACATGCAGTTTCTAGTACACTGCATAGAACAGGAGAACATACACATATCACACGTGTAATATACACGTAACACACCCACCTGAAACTGCTACTGTGGGTACGTCACTGCTCAGATCACTGGCCACGACAGGCAGATGCTGGGGTTCTTCTAGAAGACGTCTAATCCATGGTAGGTTTTACATTTACTGCAAAAGTACAGATTGTATGCATAGTTTTAATGACAGCTAAAATAAGACCCATATTCAGGAATTTCTAAACAATTCTTCCAACTTGTGGCATCAAGATACTGTATCTCCTAAAATTTTGTTTATTTTAATTCAAGATAATCTAGATTTCAAATTCTTATACTACATTTTCCCCTATGAATAATAAAACATGGTTCTATGTAGCAAAGCATATCTTCCTTGGTTAACTAAGGAAGAAAACCTGAGACGCAGTATCTGTCAAAGTAAGATTCACAGGCAAGTCCTTTAAAACCCAAATTACCAAACAGATATGCATTAGCTAATTTCAGTTGGCTTCACAACAAACATGACTTCAACTTGACCAACACAGGAATTCTTGTCTTTAAAGCACAGCTAACAGCAACCAGTAGTCTCTCCTCACAGAGCAGAGAGAAATACTCAGCTGAACTCATAGCAAAGAAATAAATGAGTAAAAGCAATTCAATAGTTTCTAGCAACAGGCACTATACAGACACCAATTCTCAATCGGGAAAATGAAACAGAAAAACCACATCACTGAACTGGTCACTGAACTGTGCATCTGGGTCTGTATCTCAAAAGCAAAACAAAAATACTTCAGGAAGGGTTAAAAACCTAATTCTCAAATTGGCCTCTTTTCCTCCCCATGCTAACAAAATGCCCTGTTTCTTGACATTGCTATGGTTTCAGCATCCATCTGATCAATCCAACACCTGTCCATAAAACTTTAAGGATCAGATCAGAAAAAAAAAAAAATATTAACTACTGAAGACTTGGCTGTCAACTCACTTCCCCCTTACCCTCCAAACTTACCTTCTCTGTTGCAGTGCAGCTCTTGGATACTCTATAAAGACAAGCATTTCTATTAACACTGAAATTAAATTGAGAGCAGAATTAAATTGAGAACAGAGAAAACCATGGCCAAGAGACACAAAGCATCGAAGCCTTCACCAGATACATTAGACCACTAGGACTAAATATGAGGACTTGCCATCAGAGTTCACATTGCAAATCTGTGCTTTAGAGCCCATTGCAGTGTCTATCACCTAAAAACAGACAAGACTAGAAATAATTGCATTTCAAACAAGAGAAAGTTAGAGCACAGGTTCTCTATGCCAAGTAGAGGAGGAAAGAGGCATTCAGCAGATAAAAAAAAGCATCAAATGATACCTCTATTATAAATAACATGAATAAAATACAACCTGGCTCTACTGCCCTCTTCATTAATGTGCTGAAGAATTTGAGAGTCTTAGTAATATTAATATATAAACAGCTAATCAAATATATACATGGTTTAAAGACACTGCAATTAGACTAAGAAGGTGTTACATTATCCTCCTGCCCCTCTCAGAGTAAAATCAAAGGTAAGTGAAATGAAGCAAGTAACCTGTTTTACTGGCCATCAAAATATCCTGAACTACTGAAGTATTATCTGGAAAGATCCTGATGAGTTTTTCCAAAATAAGCTGTAACTCTTTGCATTTGTACAGTTGCATAATAAGACTGATTCTGGAAACAAGAAGGCAGGTGACAGTTACCTGAGCTACTGCTTCAGCTCACTAAGAAATATGACATAATGCCAGAGCTGATTCAAGCTACTTTTACACTTCAGTCTCTGAATACTAGTTTGCCTGAGGCTTGGTAAGTATAATAATATCCATAAGTAATAAATATCCATGTTCCTCAATGTTAGTGGTAAGGCTTTTTCCTTTAACTCTTCCTCCCACAATATGTTGAACACTTCTTTTAAGCATGCAGAATAAAAAGAAATCCGAACTACTCTGGAAGAGATCATTATTTTTTCCAAACTGCCCAGTAAGGAGAGCAAACCTGTTCAGTCAAAGATGGATCAGCTGAATATCCTGCAGATGAAATAAAATGCAGCAGTCACTTCACAATTGTCTACAAAGGTATTTCATAAAGTTGTGTAGCAGTGACAGTGACTGGCATTTACTTACTCTCTTTTTTTAAGATAAATCCACTAGGAACAGGCAAGGATTTTAAATCCTAAATGAGTTTTATGTATTCACATGAATGACAAACAACCAGGCTGAAACTTGTTGTTGCCTACATGAGCCTAAGTGATTATACTTGTCAAGGTATCACAAACAAGGTACTACCACAGCAGGCACTTCACTGTCACACTCCCTCCAGTGCATCTTCTACGACCAATGGCTAAAAGCAAAAAATGACAGCCAATTTTGGAGAAACTATGAATTTTAAGATTCAAGAGCTACCTGACAGCTGTGATCACAACATGCTATTTCCCTAAAAAAGGAATGAAGCCAAAAGAAATCTTCATACCTTGAACTGTAAAGAGATCAAGAGACATACGTCAAGCCAGCTGATGATCCAGCACAGACCAGAGAACAGAGATCAAACGATCTTGAAGTAAAATGCTCAAATGGATCTAACCAACCAATTAACTTCTTCAAGAAGCAGCAACAGCTGATCATTTTCTACTATCAGTGTACAGGTAAAAAGATCTCAAGCTCACTCACAACCAACTAAACTCTGGGGCCACAGGCATAATCTGCATCAAAAGGCACTCACACTCACTTTTTTTTTTGTGACTGTCCTCACATAATACTGCTCTATCAGATCTGCACAGCCAGCTCAGTTCAGGAGGACCTCAATGGCACCATGCAGGCCCCCTCAGAGGTCCCTGCCCCAACTCCCTATCACACTCACAGTATAACTTTACTGAAAAAAATCTTCTCACAAACTCCAAAGCACTGGGAGCTAGGGGTGGTGGTGTGGGTTTTTTTGTTGTTGTTAAGAACATGTTAATACCTCCCATCTATAATACTGGCAAAACATCTAAGAAAAAAATAAGGTAGAAAAGCAAAACATAACACTGCAAGGGGTGCTAAGGCTGGCAAAGAAAAGTTGCACCAGTGTCTTCAGCTCCCCAAGATCTACCCTTCTCCATGCAGAGATGACGAGCAGTGCAGTTCATGAGATGAATGAACAAACCATCAGTACTCTTATTTTCCAATCTCCTTCTCTCAAACCAAATCACATGCTAAGAAAGAAGGCACTGAACTCCATTTCTGAGAATACAATTGATTTTCATCTCCTGATCTGCCTTTGTTGTCTCACTGATATAACAAAGTCTCACAAATATTCCATGTGAACATTGCAAAACAGCAGGTATCTCAGAAAGCACCAAGATGAGTCATGTGATACCCAAAAAGGTGTTTTCAGGCAAACATAATGGGCAATTACAAAAACACTGCTCTATCTCACCTCCACTAAAAGCTAATTAAGACCCATTTTCCTAAACACTTAACTAAAAAGTACAGAAATCCAGGAAAAAGTGAAATACAGAATGATAGAATTATTGTGTTTGGAAAAGACCTCTGAGATCATAAAGTCTGACCATAACACCACCATGCTCACCACTAAATCATGTCCCCAAATGCTGTATCTACAGGGTTTTTTAACATTTATAGGGATGGTGATTTCACCACTTCCCCAAGTAGCCTTGTTCAATGCTTGATAACCCTCTGGTGAAGAAATTCTTCCTAATATCTAATCTGAACCTCCCTTGGCACAACTTGAAAACATTTCCTCTTGTCCTAAACCATTTAGTTATTTTGGGGTTTGTGTTCGGTTTGTGGTTTTGTTGTTGCTTTGGGGGGGAGACTGTTTGTTTTATTTTTTTTTTAAATATCTGTCAGGAGATTCAGTCCTAAAATGTAAGGTAAATACAAGTCAATCATTCTGACAGAGTACTGACTGGAGTGCAAAATGAGCCACAAGAGGCTGAGAACCTAAGTCCAGGAAACCTAGAAAACACCTAGAAAAGGAAAAAACATTAAAACAAAACAAAACCACCAAACAAACAAAACAGCAACAAACATCAAAGAGAAACTAGAGTCCTGTAATCTTCTGTTCCACTTCTGTATCAGTTTCTTCTTTTTCTCCCCTCCAAGATGGGTGCAAAACGGACACAGAAGAGCCTTCTACTGGAAGGCTAAAATTTCTTAAATCAGGATTTGTGTGCATAACTGTAAGAAGCAATTATAAATATTTGAAAACAACAGTTTGTCTGAGCCATTTCAATTTTAAAAGTGTTGCACTAAAATTAAGCTTAGGTAGTATAAGTATAGTTTGATTATACCAGGCATTATTCCAACAAGTTTCAGAACATGGCACCCAAGCCAGAAAACTACAATGTGATCTATATTTGCGTTCTAGTAATGCTTTTCCCCCATTTACTGTTCTGCAAAACATCAGCTGACAGATGCATCATGAAGGTGATGAGCAGCTCTTTCCTGCAGGCCATGGCCCACAGTATTGCTGCAGGCTGGAATTTGCCCACAGGTAAGCATTTATTTTGCAAGTTTTTTGTAAATTTAAAAGTATATCCAGGATCCAATTTCTCTGGTACTGTGACACAATTTTTAGTACACTGGAATGTCCACAAGGGCTGTAACAGCAGGCTAGACATAAATCAACTGCTAGGAAGGAAACATTTCAGAAAACCCTGCAATCAAACTCCCCCAGAAGTATAAAGACAGATAACTTACCAGCCAGATCAATTCATATGGCATCATGAAAATTCTTCAGGGATTATGAGACACGAGATGAGAATGGAAGCTAAAACATTATTAGTAGGCAAAAGGGAACAGGTATTTGCATACTGAAGATGCCAAATAAAAAATTTAAACTTTTTTAGAATCTAATTTCTAACTGCTGTTCAATCAACTATCACTTCCAAAGTATCATTTTAGACAACTAATTGATGGAAAAAAACCCATTTCACACAGCCACAGATTTTTGCTTTTCATTTCATTCTGCCACCAGACACCTTCTAGACTGTAGTAAGACATCTGCATGGCCTGAATTATTGTAATGACTGAACCCAGAGTGTGACAAAGCAAACCTGTATTTATTTAATCACATATTACATGTCAATTTTCATGAAGCAATCCCATCTCTGTAACTAATGCAATCATTCCCAGTCTTTTGGTATTCAAGTATGATTGTGGGGTTTTTTTCCTTTCCAAACATTTTGTGCTCTCAATTTGGAATAGAAAAGAATTTACTGCTAAAACAAGCAAAGGCTCTGTGCTTCAAAAATAAGTCTGTCTTTACTTGAGATCAGTGTGGCTTGTCAGACCCACACTTCCTCCTGGAGGTCCTCTTTCATTTTTATATACTGCAGTCCCACAGTGCACAGGGGATTCATAAATATGCATCATCTACTTTTCACCTGCCAACACAGTTAACTGCCAATAGAGAATCAGTGTGAATTATGTAGCCCCATATTCCTCTTACATCAAGCACAAAGCTCTCAGTCTCTACTGCCAGGTCCAGCTCAGTATCTGAAAGATATACATTCTTTTATATAGAAAAATTTATAAAATACATGCTTGTGGTCTGCCCTGCAGACTTAATTACTGGAAATGCAAACCAAACAACTTCTTTGCATTTCAAGCTTGTAGGCCCTCAACCTGAAACATAAACAGCCACAGAAGACACCACAGATATAATTTAGTGTTATTACCTGGTACTCTGCCTGTTACCAAGCCTACAAGCAACTTTTTACTTTGGATTCAGCTTTCACACTAGGAAAAAGCCATTTTATTGCTGTCATGATTTCTACCATACACTTGTAAAGTAGTTTATCCTGTATTATTACTCAGACAAGGTGCAGTCCTGGCTGGACTAATCAAACCGTAGAAGAAAAGATTAAAATGGGAAGACACAATTCACTACAAGATTTTCTTTGAAAAAAAACCAACAAACCAACCAAAAAGTTGGTGTTACTTTCTTAAAAACCAACATGCTACCTTCTTCCTACATAAATACTGCTGCTTTGTCCCCAGTTAACATATTCAGAAGAATCTACAACCTAAGAATACAGAAGACTAAAAGTACATCATCTGACTAGGTCAGATTTCTTTTAAGGCAACTTCAATGTTAGTGCAAGTAGTCCTCCAACTGCCCACACAAAATTCTTTTGGAAACATTTACTGCAATTCAGGATTTTCAGAGACTTCACATGCATGTTTGCTTCAAGAATCTGAGATTACTTTAGTCACCTGACTTGCACACCTCAAAAGTGGAAGCACTCTAATAAGGTCTACTGTTTTTGTGATGAGCACACGGTTGGGAAAGGAAGATGACTCATTCCAGGAGCATACAGTCCAAACATGTTCTTCAGATACATCACAGGGAGACTGAAGTCAAAGTGCGCTATCAGCTGATTTAGCACAGCTAGACAGAACACAGAATCTTTTTGAAGGCCTGTGGTGCACAAAAGATGCCACACCTTGACATTTTCCCACTCCTTGGGTGGAATTTCCCTGCTCACCCACACAGATCTGTATCGCTTGCTTTACTCCCCATCTTCAACTGGCAGAAACAGCAGCCACTCTCATATCACTCGTTTTTTCTGCCCTGTGCATGGGCATTACCACCAGATTATTTTTTAACTCTTAAGGAAAACTTACAAAGAAAGAACTTCACAGCTGTTGACCTCAGCTGGGGAGCTGTCCATCATTACCCTCCTGCACTTCAAGCTGGACCCTGAAAATATTTCATCTATTTCCCTGTCTGGGGCTTCCTGCTCAATTCCTGGCAACTTCTTTAAGGCACCGCTGATGTAACTACTCATTCCAGCAAGGAATGCCTGTCTGCCTGTTATGAGAAAAAAGGACCACATGCAACATCAAGGAGATGTAATCACATGCTCCCTGATTGCAAAAGTCAGACTAACAGAAATATTTACCTTTCCAAAAGTCACATGGTAACTGACAGGATCCACCACACTTAAACCTTTACGGCTCGTGAGAAGAAATAGGTTGTGCATTCTTCTACAGCATCTACTTGGGACCACAGTACTATGGATGCAAACAAAAGCAGCATTCTGGCCCTTCCACAGCTATTATTCTCAACCCTACACAAAACCTGCACTGAAGCCAAACCAGAAAATAGAAGTGTTAGTGTTATCTTAGATGAGTTCCCCAGTGCAGACAACAGCACTAGCAGAAGAAATATCTGCATTAGGAAGAACTGCTGCTTGCACTGGCAGAGCACTAACAAACTCAAACACACTGATCTATATAGGATGACGGGAACTTCCTTCTCACTCTGACTGCTGGTCAAGTGAAGAGTTCTGGATGAAAAAATACAGGAAACAGTGAAAAAAAATGAAGGCCATTTCCTACGCCTTGGCTGCTGAAATTTCTTCAGGTAAACATATCTCTGACCTCTGGATGTCCCTTCTAACCCAGATGATTCTATGATTCTACATCAATTCTGGATGAACCTCGTCAATCTGACCAGCAGGAAGGAAGGATTTCCAGACTTGATATATAGACAGAAGGACCATCCAGAATTGATACACTGTACTAAGCAAAGGATATTAGGAAAACATGGTTCTTTTATCACTTTTAGGTAAGCCTGTTCTTATACTTCACACTTTTCTAGGTACACTACCTTAATTTTCTTTTTCTGGTACACTGGATACAGCAAATATACAGTTCTTCAAGCTGTACCACTTAATCAACATGTGTATGGTGTTAGGAAGAGCACAACACATACCAAGTGTAGAGGTTCTATTCAGTAGTTCATGTATACATCTATCAAGTGTACCTTAAAAACTAAAATGCAAAAGCGTAGAAGCAGAGAGAAACAAGTCTATTCATGCAAGACCATGGCTGGGTGTGTAAGATTAGTAAGCAATGCTGCTCACTGCAATCTGTTTGAAAGGAAATAGGTAGTTAAACAAGATGAACAATGCAGTGTTCCAGAAATACCCATGTGAAGTAGGGTTTTATTCACTTTTCAAGAATACGGTTGTGTCTGCACTTTAATACACAGATTCTTAAAGACTCTACGCCTTGCATGGTTCAACCTACATTGCTTTCACAGTGGCCCCTTCCAATGACAACATCAAAACACAATGCAAACAGGCCATGCATATGCTTGAATTAAGCCTATCCATACTTTGACTGATGAAGGTTTTTAGAGAGCTACTCAAAGTCCACTTCATGCCAGTCAGAAGTGCGGCAGGAGAAAGGAAGTGTCGCAACAGGATGTTGTGACCTCCTCTGGGAGGTCTCTTGGAGCTTGTAGCTCCCCACTATATGGAGCTGGAGTCTACAGACAATAACTCAGAAGGACTGGACATTAGTCTTATTTTGTATATTTAAGTATTACTGACGCTTCCTAAGTAATAGGAAGAGCCCCCAGTGCTAGTGAGAAACGACCGAACTCAAGATTTGATCATGAGGATCTGTGTGCACTCAAACACAAAGTATTTTTTCCAGTCAGGTCGAGCAAGGTATGTACCTCTGAGATAATACACTAAGGGAAACACTAAGTGACCTTCAGAAGGGAGAATAAAACTCCATTAATGAAGCAGATGACTGGTCTAATGTACAACATTCCTTTTTTCTGTTTTTCTAAAGGTTAGTCTTTCTCTAGAAGTATTGAGTAGAAAACTTTCCTAGCTAGTTCACCTCAATTCTTCCCTCTCATACACACAGCACTGAAAAAAGCCTACCTCAGTAAAAAAATCTTTATGCTCAGAAGATCACATCTGTGGACAAAGGCTTTCCATTGTACTTACTAGTTCAAACAAGATAAGCCTACCATAAAGAAGCAATTTTCCCCAGTCTGTCCTCTGCCTTGCAGGAAAAGTCTCCAGGGAAAGCTAGGTTATCATACTGCAATCCCAAGCACTCAAATTTATGGCTTTTATATAATTAGACAACAGAAAACAATGAATTAATATTAGAAGTTCATATAAGTGCAAATAAATAAAGTTAAAGGAATAAACTTAAAATGTTTATAGGGTTTACAGGGACCACTATGAATGTGTTGCCCCCAGCAAGGCGAGTCTCACCACAGAACTGGATTCTAAACTTTCCATGCTAGACTCTATAAACTTTGTGCTGTAACAGAATAGCACTGATTTTTAATTTATTTCTTAAATTAAAATTTCCTTTTAAAATCCATTATTAGTATTTCTTGGTTAAGGTTGTGGTGGAGCTAATCACAGCAACTAAGAGCTGAACAACTGCATTGTTTTTCCCCCCCATGTGTACGAACACTGCCCATTCCCAGACTACAGAGATCTTATACTAGAAAAAAATCACTTTGAGCTACTTAAGTACTTGCACATTTATATCTCATTTCAGCAGTTTCTACTGATTCAGCCAGACATTTGATGATCTTTAGCTGCTTCTATTTTAAACCTCATCTCAGTTGCTAAAAGGATTTTTGAAGCTACTTGCAATGAAAGAAAAAACCAACCTTTGTGGAACTGACTCTCACATCTGCAGCACAGAAGATGTAGGCTTCACTGTATGTATCCTAATTTGGCCCAATGAAATACATGTAATTTATGAACTTTAGCATTCACATGCTATGCTGCACACCTTTTTGAACACGCCCATAAGGCATGAAGTTGAAGACATCTACTTGACACAACAGAATGGCTAAAAATTGTACAACCAAAAGTCAATCAAGCAACAAATAAAAGGGGAGGGAAAAAGGACAATTATTTCCTACTGAAAGCATTAGAGAAATTACACAGGAGGAAACGTTGTAAAATATTTAATTTTTACAAGGATCATCAAAGAAAATGTATGCTTTAATGATGGAAACACGTAAAATTTAATTTTTACAACATTAAAGAAAATGTATGCTTTAATGCTTTGTACACTTGAAGAACAATGAATGTCTATTTGCATAAAACAGGCAAATTAAATGCAAGTTCAAGCTTATACTCCTGTGCAACATGCATCACCTACAAACACTGACAAAAGTTAGTAACTCAAAACCTTCATGTAGATAAGGTAATAATGTCAAAGAAACTTGGAAGAATCCTCTCACTATGACCTCTATATACACCACAACAAAAGCTCATTTGAAAAATAGCAAGGTCCATTCACACAGAATCACAGAATGTTAGGAGCTGGAAGGGACCTCAAAAGATCATCTAGTCCAACCCCTCCGCCACAGCACGATTCCCTAGACCACGTCACACAGAAACACATCCAGAAGGGTCTTGAGTATAATAGAAAACAAAACACAACTCAAACTCTGCAACTGGACTTTGCATCTATAGCTTACTGGCCATACAGATGCAAGATACTGGAGATTAACACTTTTTTCCTCTCTCTCTCCCTCTCTGCAAAGACAGACAAGCAGAGGTGTACATCCAATCAAAGAAGGAACAGTTAAGAAAGAGTAGAACAGAAAACCTACAAATACTACAGTTAAGGCTTTAAGCATCCTTATTTCTCAGGAACACTAAATTCGATGTCTCTATCAGTACCAATTTGTTTGTACAGTATCATAGCAGCAAGAACTGCAAGTAAGAAGTATACTGTGTTCTAATAAGGGGTAACAGCATTGATGGCTGAATACTGCTTTGAAACTGAATCAAAAGTAGCTGAGAAATTTTGCTAGCAAGCATGTTCACTATGAAGCACTGCTAAGGACTCCCTCTTCAAGCTGTAATTGTCTTTTTCCTCTGACCTATGTGTTCACCTCTGCAGCAATAAATGAAAAAGCCTACAGACTGCTTTCTTAGATGTAATACATTATCAACCTGTAAAAATACAGTAATTCCAAAAAATCAAGGCCACAGAAGTATGACAAAATGGATGACGTAAAGCTATTAATTAGTATGATTTCTGTAGTAAACCCCTAAAAAATATCTGAAAGAATATGGGTGGGGCAGAAAAACAAGTATTTGACAAAAATGCTTATGATTATCAGTCTTCTGTTTAGTTACATCCATCAAAAATTTTATGTTGAAACCAGAACTGCTGGAAAACAGAAAGCAAATAAAGGTAGCTGCTCAACTTTCTGGAGTAAGCAGGATGGAATAAGCACAATAGTGCTTACTTAGGAGGTTACTGCTCAGCCGTCTGGAGTAAGCATGGTAGTGCTTGCATTACCTAAGGACCCTTTAACAATGTGTACTACTCCAGCTCTTTACTCTCTTGAATGCAAACCTAAGGTATGCCAGTTAGATATCTCTTCCTGGCTTTATTCTTAGCACTGTATGAAATATTTGGATTCTCAACATTAGGGTTCCACGAATCCTCTAACCTTCCAACTTTGATCTTTCTGCAACAGACTAAAGTGCGCTCCAGAAGTGACAACAGAACCTCAACTGCAGCACAAATACATTTATCAACTACTTGAAAAATGACCATGCTTGCAAAAATAGAAAGCAAAAAGAATTCATAATTCTTTTAGATTTTTCCTTGAAAGGCACAGTAAGACGCCAGAAACTTGATGTCTGACCTAGAGCCATCCCTGCCAATAACTAACTTGCACTGAAAGATTATTAGCTCTACACATGTACTTAAACTACTGCTTTAGTGGAGTGTTTCATTAAATCTTACTGGCTAACATCTACCTGCAGGACCACTACTGCAAATCACTGCCCTTTGCAGATACAGAAAGTAAAAGCCACCCAATATGCAGTGTGCTGTAAGCATGGCCCTGTAGGCTTTCCTTGTTCCCCATTTTGGAGGGTTTGGGGTTTTTTTTGGGGGGGGGGTGAGGGGGTATTTTGGATTCTTTGCTTTGAGTTTGGAGGGCTTTTTTGTTTGTTGGTTTGGATTTTAAGACCTGCAAGCACTAAATATTAATTTAATTAACTGGGAAAATAACGAAGATATAGTCCACTGATTATTCCAGGTCTGACGCCATTAAGTCTCATGTGAGAAATGGGACCCAACTTCAGAAGCTGTTTCAGAGACAAGATAGTTCTAACTTTTCATAGACTGCTGTATTTTGAAATTGTAAAAACCCTGAAGAAGGGTTATACTAGAAGCAGCCTTTTATATACTGCACTGACAAAACCGAGGGCCCGATTCTTCCCAACAGTCTACTCTCTCCTCTCTCACCCCAGTAAGTCCTTTGAGACCCCTTTTTATAAACTGGAAGAATTGCAGTTCACCTAGTCCTCTTTCTGAAGGCACTAAAATTCCCAGTAGCCACTTCATGGTACTGATCATACAACTGGAAAAACAGATTGGTGCACAAACCTGTACAAACTAACTAAACTGGATTATATTCCTTCAGTTTTTAATGTAAGTACTTATAGCTTATTTGGAGGAGAAAAATCCTTTTGTTTCACCTATATGATTTTTTAATAACAAAATATTTTTAATTGCTACAGCTCTGCTAACAAACTTAAGCCCCAGGTTACCCACTGCTTTACGAAAATAATTTCCATAAGCAGTAACAAAAATTATTTAGAGTAGTTCCAAAACCCCAGATAAATAATTTGCCTCTTGCCTATCTGGAGAATACACCAAATAGGTCAACCTAACTTTTTTAGGGTGCTCTTTCTATCAAAAATCTCTATACACCCCAGCATACAAAGCCCTCTTTTGCTCCACTACTTTCCAAAGTATTCCTAATGGAAGCTCAGAAGCTTTTCAGAAGTTCATAGACAAGAACCATCTTCTCTATCACAAAGGCATCGAGTGTAACTAGCAGGCAGGGAACAGGCTAACTTGTCTGTATGCAAGATGCTCAGTACGCAGCTTTGACCACCTCAATACAGCATTCACAATCAAGTGGAAAGATAAGTTGCAAGCAAGTATAGAAGGACAGAAATTAAAGACTGAAAACTAGGACTACTTTAGTTCAATGCAATTTACCACAGACATGATACTACTTAGAACAAGTACACCCCTTTAAAGAAATCAGAGCTGACGTGTATATGCACTAACACCTGACTGTAGCCAGAAGCTGTTTTGTCAAAAAAAAAAAAACCAAACAAAAAACCCCACCCAAACCCACACAAGAGACCTATTCCCAAAGAAAAACTAATCTTGTTGAGGCAACACATACAAAAACTAATCACAGAACCACAGAATGGTTTGGGTCAAAAGGGACTTTTAAAGGTCACCTAGTCCAACTTCCCTAATCCGTATCTTTATCTATAGATCAGCTTATTACAAAGATGCTAAAGCCTCTCCTGAACAACTGATCCATTAACATGTAGCACTTGGATTAATTCAGTTGAGTTTTGGAAGGAAATGTGTCCCCCAATTGCCTAGAAGGCTTAGCAGGTGGTTCACAAGACATCTCACAAGGTTGTTCTTATTTGAGAACTCGCCTAAGAAAAGTTTGTACTGCATTTAACAATGTAATTTTAGTTATCTAACAGAGTAAATTTCTTTTTGCACCAAAAAAAAAAAAATTCTCCCTTAAGTGCATCCCAGCCTTTAGAGTGGCTGTTTCCAGTACCCCTCCCACTCAGAGCAAGCTCACAGGAGCTCTGCAACAAAGCCATGTTGGGAAGTACCAGATGAGCACAAGCTCTTCAGTATGAACTTTATCAGAAGGCAGACAAGAGGAAATTTTTCTTCTAACTGAAAGCAGAACCTCTCACAGCTGTTGTTAATGGACTGTAGACTTAGACTTCCTCTGCTATATTCCTACCACTCTTCTTTCCAATACCTTTGAGAAAATAGAAGCAGAACATATTTGCTCCAACCCCTCCAACAATGTAAATATCCAAGTGCACAATAACAGCCAGTAAACCAGCAGCAACAAAGAAAACAGGGAACATGGGGAAGACTGGAACGCGTATTTTATACCCTAAGAACAAACAGCTACTACTGTTGGTTGTTCAAGGGAGGAATAAAATGATAAATGAAATATTAAGTAAGTTTTTACCTGCTGCCTTACAGGAAGAATAATTTATGTTCAGTTCTGGGTTTCACTGGGTCAATGGTAGATGTCAGTGACTGACAACTAAACTAATACCAACAGCAGTATATTTTGTCAAGCTGCTCACTAACAGGTTCTCTTCAGCTGCTTGCAACCTCTTCCTGCTGTTCAAAAGGAAATGCTCCATGCTGACCCTGTGATCTCAGTCAATCTCTGGAAAAATCTTATTAACTGAGATAGTTTAGATGTTGAGATTGGTAACATTTCAGCATAACTGCCTCTTAAAAATTCCTGTGGCTAAGCTACATATTGGCTGCAAAATGTGCATAATACAGAAGTCACTCAGTGAAAATTTGCATGAAAATAAAACTCACTACAATGATTCTTACAAGCTGCTATAATCTCATGGATGCACATTAAAAGTAGGAAGAATTTCTCTCCTACGATCTCAGTGCTGCTGAGCATCTTGTTGCCAGCACCAAGCAGAACAAAAAGGAGGAAAGAGCTTACCTAAAGCAATGGGAAGAAATATCTGTAATTGCAATTGATTTTGACTGAAAACAAACGATGATGAGTTCCAAATCTCCAGTCTTGACAAAACAGACATGAAACTTAAAACAAGGTTTTCTTACTCTTGCTGGCGTTTGTTCTATAGGTACTATCAGCAAAAAGTTACACTAATTCTCTACCTCACTGGTTCAACATATTGAGCTTTAAAACCTGATTAATTAAAAGTAGGGTTCAACATGGCACCTTACAATGTGCTTCAAAGAATTCCTTTAGAAGGTTGCAAGCCTAAGAAACACAAAAATTATTGCCTGTGCAGCATGTATTCAGTTGTCCCGAGATGATGCGTTACGATACAATCTTCAATTAGGCACTTAATTATTTTTAATCCCAGGACTTTTAGCCCATGCAGCATTTCACTTCCCTTTTTTTCTGCAGAAGTTAAATCAGAACAGCAAGAAATTTTAAAAAAAAGATCATCCAATGTTAAGATAACCGAATGCTCTCCAGTAGTAGATTTCCTTTCCTATCACAATGCTTACACATCCTCCCTCTTGCATTCAAGCCGTGTATTCATTTTCTGCATGTTAAATTGGAAATGTTTGAAGGTGTGTCAGAATAATGTCATGTAAACAGATCCTGATGCAACAAGATAGCCATTCCTTGAAATTAAAATGGAAACACAACCAGCTCTCACAGAGGCTGCTGTGAAGAATTTAAAAAAAGAGAACAATTGTGTCAACCAACACACAAGCTCTGCACAAAGTTCAACAGGAAAATTAATGAGCAAGATTGCATCCTCATTGGTGCTAAGGAAGGAAAGAAGTGAAGCTGTACTTCAAGCAAGGATAACAGAACTAAAGTTTGGTCTGTTCTTTGCTTTCTTCCTTTTTTTTTTCAATTTGGCAGATTATAATCACAGAAGTACATTTTGAAGTTGTGTTTTAAATTCATAAACCTCTGGTAAGAGGCTGATGTTTCTGCTTATGAAAGGAGTATGGCCCATTTGTGCACCCTGACACTTATCTTCAAATTCTACATGTCCAAAAGCCAATCCACTTGGGTCTTTTGGTTGGTTGTTCTGGTTGGTTTGGTTTTTCTCCCCTGCAGCAATCTTGCCATCTGCTTCATGTCCATGAGACAAGCCACCTGAGCACATTCGACAAGTCCTAGTACATTTATTAACTATATGAGACCATGAAGATTGGAGAAGCCAGAGGTAAAAAGAGATCATCTTATTTCTCTTGATGATCTTGCAAGTGAGACTTGCACTGATGGCTCTGTGTGATTAAAACTGTTCTCAAATCGAGGTATGCCAAGCAAAGTTTATCCGGAATTAAGCAAATGCTTCACATATGAAAAAAACACCTTTCAAAATACCTCTACTTACCCATTACATTTCTTCTGTAGTCAGAACTGGCATGCTATTCAGTTCCACATTAATGTCTGAAACTGGAATGCTCCTATAGCCTAGTAAGCTCTTCCTGACTTCTGTGTTCCTTTCAAAGTATTGCCTAAATGTACAATCAGGAAAAGAGTCTTGGCACTTCTGGCTGAGGAAATGTGCAAGATGAGCAGATGCCATGAAGGACTGAACATGTCCAAGTATTTCACGTTTGATTTGCAAATCTGTTCATCAGCTTCTTCTATTTGTTTGTCTAGAATCAACAGATCGTGTGCTCCAGAAAACAACATGAATACTGAAATCCAGTGGGTTTATAATGGGATAAACAACAACTGTCCCTTGGTTTAACAGCAGTTCTCTCTCAATTAATGCCTTCTAAACATTATCATGTTGAGTAGATAAATCATCCAAATTCATGAGACGCCACAGTTTTGTTACTATTTTCAGGATAAAATTCCATTATTTTAAAGAGATCTACTTAGACATTTCTTAAAAGCATTGTTAGAATTTGAAGAAGTGTGCTGTTAAGTTCTTTGCTTTTTCATGGAAGGGGGAAAAAAAAGAACCAAACAAACCCACCCACCCTCCAAATGCAAAAATCCGACACAACCAAAAACAAACACCCCCACCCCCCCTCAAAAAATAAACCAAACAAACCCCAACTTTTATGTTTCCAGCAACACTAACAGCATCCAGTTCTCTTTTGAAGCACAAGTCTTCTTTATTTTCAAACTGATTTCCGTTGTAAGAAGCTATGCAATGCTCCTCTTGGACACAG
The DNA here is from genome assembly GCA_013399015.1 of Galbula dea. Lineage (NCBI taxonomy): Eukaryota > Metazoa > Chordata > Aves > Piciformes > Galbulidae > Galbula > Galbula dea. The sequence continues at coordinate 622,071 of VWZX01006241.1, read as the reverse complement.
ACGAATTTAAATTTAACCTTTACCTTCAGTGCCTGGAATCTCTCCAAGGTAATGGTAGATTTTCAACAATATTCCAGTGATCAGGTCTTTGGAGCTCATCTCCTCCCTCCTCCCACCCCAGCCCTTTAATCTTACTGAAGGAAATTAGAAAGAAAGTTGTCTTACCGATAACTCCAAGGTTAATGTCCCTTGCGAACCCCACCTAGCAAGTCGACATCATGACATGTCAGGTCAGCCTCAACCACGCTTCCCTGATAGTCAGGTAAAAGGAAGTAGTTAAAATACAAAATTGACACTTGCAGACTTCTGGATATCAGAAAATGTGATGCAATAAATTCTGAACTGTCTTTTGGAGCTTCTGGTAACCTCCAAGTTTTTAAAACATTTCTTCAGAGGGATTCTCCTGTTCTAAAATTTCAGATGTTCCTGATCAATAACCAAATATTGGAGATCTACCATGACTATTTTGTTTGAGTGGGAACAGAAGCTTAAGATTTTCCTTTAACACAAATGAGGGTTTTTTCCCCTTACTGTACACATTTTGTCAAGTAACACAGGCTCAACTTATCCACTCTGGGTTTCAAAAGACATTTTAAGCCAATAGACTTCAATAGCTTCATTAAAATTCTAAGTTAACAGAAGCTCTCACTTATTTTTTCTCTTTTATTCAGAGAAAACAGGAAATACAACTTGGTACACTCTTTCTATAAGGCTCTCATATACTTAAGTAGTTCATGTGAATGACAATTCAATCTGGCAAACCCTCATCGTATAAGCAACCCTTAATCACACAAGTACTCCAACTCAAGTCATGCATGATCAAAGACTATTCATGACAGATTTGCACAACAGGGTCCTTACTGTTCTACTTGTGGGCCATCTTCATTTTTGGATAACAATTAAGTCTTGCTGAAAATACACACGTCTGCACTGGGGTCTACAGGTCTAGATGGCAAACGTTTTACTAAGAGGCTGAAGACTTTTTGCACAATACTTCACATTTGGGTTTCTGCTAGCCTTATAATAAGAGTGCCTTCTGTATCTTTTATTCTGTTTAGTTCAAAAATACAGAAATGGGCTTCATCTCCAAATGCAGAGGGGAAAAAAGTGGTCAGGTCTTTATACAGTCACCAAAATCATGCAGGGATCTTCTTTCTAACACTTAAGAGTTTCTTTTGAAAATGTTTACGCAATGCAGTTGTCATTCTTTAATAATTAGACTACAGAAGCTGTGTTCTGCAAATAAACAACTGCTATGAAAATTAAACCATTAATGCTTTAAAAATGTTACGTTTAATGAATTAGTAGAATAAAAACTGAGTTTAGTAGATTGATTTTGTTAGTATTTTGAAAGGAAGTCTGTAATAACACAATAGCTTTAAAAATCTTTTGCTCAACTTTTGGGATTGCTAGCAATCTGGCAACCTACTTGTTTTTAAGTCAAAAATGTTATCAATACAAACATTTAAGCAACTGCTATAAATGAGTGATCAAATGATTATTAAAATCTCATTTCATGGCTCTTCCTCCAATGCCAGCAGGACACTCGTAAAAGCTTAATACTGGTTTCCAAGTTGAAATCCATTCTCAACATATTCTGTAAGAGGATTTTTGCTAATTTATACTGAAGAAACGATCAAAACAGATGCAGAAGAGTAAATTTAAATTTATTTTTTGACTATGTATCAAAATTGTGTTGAGAAGCTAGTGCAAAGTTCTTCCCTTCAGTATCTGCCATCAGTCATGGTAGATTTTTTCCACTGTGCTACAGCATCTTTGTTCAGTATTTATTTTTAGTAATTTTGTTGCAAGTTCTTCAAGTCCAGTATACACACTACTCAAATAAGTTATAGTATATGTTATCTTTAAGGATTCAGTAAAGCACTGCTGCAGATTTAAATGCTGAATTTGAGAATACATATATCACATAAAATGAAGAACTGTCAATATAAGCTTTTACTGATTTTAATTTTGTTATAGAAATGTATGTCAACTTCTTATATTCAATAAAAATACTAACATAAATTGTGATTTGAGCAGAAATAAATACAAGATGAAGCTTTACAACTCTCAACTAAGACATTTTAACATTTTTGCTCCTTAGTTGTTTTGTAAAAGTTATCATTTAAGTGCTTCACTTCCTCCTCACAACCCCCATAGGCATTCATTGGCACTTCACCTCTCCTGGGCTAACGTCTGAAATGTGCAGTATGTGAATATTATCTTTCTTACAGGATGAAGAGTACTTAAAATTTAATTCCAATTAAGCTCCCTTTACAATGATTACTGAAAAGTAAATGCTTATTGGGACTAGAGGGTTCTGCTCAACACCACAAAAGCTATATAATTACTATATAGTTATACAGATAGGACAGCACACCCTTGTAGTAAAACAAAATTACAAGCCAGATTCTTATCAGAAGCAAAAGCCTGAAACACATAACCCAGGCACTACCCCTCTGCTCAAGTAAGGGACAGAGAGGACAGGATTTGGCCCCATTAACTTTTATCTAGTTAAAATAAAAAAAACCAAAACCAAACACAAAAACAAAAAACCCCCAAAAAAACTAAAATGGACTTTAACATACTAAATACGTATTTCGAAAGCACTTTAGATTATTTATGACCAATTCTACTACTCTGAAAGGAAGAGCCTGACATAGAGGCAAACCCATTTTTGAGAACCAGGTAAGACATCCTCACTTCAATTCAGGTCAAAATTCAAACCATGCAATCATATACCAGACCCACAACAGTAAAGCGTGGGAAGGCTCATTTTTCTGTTTACATACTGACATAACACAGTTGAAAGACACCAGACAGGAATAGAAGACAAAGGGAGGAGTATGACCACTGAAGTTTAACTTCCTCAATAGTCTGTGTTTAGAATGCTGTAAGTCAAGTATGAACAATGCATTTGATTTGGATATTTAGAGGTCCACCAATAGTTTTCTTTAGAGAAAGTTTAAATCCGTTTGTTTCTCTCTTTTCTGGAGAAGCAAATGTTCTTCATTGGGGTACAGAATGGCTCAGATGCAACAGAAGAGAAATGTCATGACTTGCTAGTTAAAATTGACATCTGGGAATGTCCAAGACATGGGTCAAGGCAACACGTAATACTCCAATAATGTAGCTAGTCATGCCCCCAGAAGATATTACATTGTTTTTTGGGTATTTTTTAATAGCCTTTATTACAAGGCATGAGAATTCTAAGGCAAATTGTTCATCATGGCAGAACATCAAATGAAAATGACAAGATAGAAATAAGCAGAATATGGAGAGTATGTTTGTGTTCTCTGTAGCAAGATGTTACTGTGCCACAGTACCTAATTTACATTTTTCATTCCTAGTCAAATATTATCTTAAATTAGACTAAGATGATTGAGATCAAAACCATTTCCTTATGTGTTTGCACACTGAATACTTCAGTATCACTGGATCCTAACAGAATAGCCTCTAGTGGGACTCCACAGTACATAATTAAAAGGAAATAAATTAACACCATTGTAGGCTCTGCTTCCTTCTTCACATTACTTTAGAAGATTATACTTAAATTGAGTCTCTGTAAATGTTTGGATACATTTCAACACTTTTTTTTTTTCCTTTAAAGTTTCAAAATTAGATGCTGGTAAGCTACTGAACAGCAATTAAACAAAGAGTGCCCTTTGGGCTATCTGTAATTTCTCCTACTTTTCAGTCTGATGTCCACAGTGCTACATGTTGGAAAGCACAAGAAATTTTGCATGAATTTGATCACTCACATAGGCAGTTATACTTTGAAAACAATGTTTTTCGCAAGAATTACCAATGAAATAATGTTTTAGGACACAATTGAATTTGAAATAGGTAATGTTTTGAATAGATTTTTGAGTTTTATTGAAATCTTACATGAACAAGAAATTGGAAATACAATCACATCAAGGAACAAATTGCCACGGCTTTGACGTTTTAAGCCAACAAATTTTGTAGGGCAGATTTTCAAAAAGGTGTGAAGTTATAACAATTTAAAAACACAGTTAACCTATTTCTAGGAATGCAAAACATACAATCATGTTATTTTCAATACAAGAAAACTTAATTTGTTGTAATTTCTTAAAACTACTAAGACAAAGCACTAGCTTTTACTTTTATGTACAGCATACTCCTATGTAGTCTATCCCAAATAAAAAAAAAGAAAGAAAGAAAAAGGAAAAAAAAAAACCAACCTGTCCAAAACCAGAGGTTCTGCAAAATCATGATTGAACAGTGTGCCATTCCTGCTTTTAAACTGCTAAAATGAAGCCTAAAATGATAAAAGCATTGAAACCCCATATGGAGTTCAGGAATTCTGCAAGCCCAGTAATGTCCAAGTGCGTTTATGAAAAAAAGAAAACTAAGAGACTCGAGTATATACACAATAGAGTGATTCTTCAGCCCAATACAAATGGCAGCCAATCGCTACTGAAGGATGAAACATTAAGCCAATTTGTTTTGAAGGATGTGGAGCTATAGCCAACTCTGTTTCCAATACTCTCAATCCCTCCTCACTTGTCTACTTCCACTGTTGCCCGTAAGTATCCTGATAAAATTCCTGGTTGTCATTATTGTAACCATAGTTACCGGCATAGTCACCACCTTGCTGAAGCGGCTGTTGAGCGATGGGTTGGGAGCCCCAGTTCTGCTGGTTGTTGGTCTGGCGGCGCTTGGAATCAGGTTGGTTGTACCCATCTGCCTTTCTCTTGCCTCCTACGTTGCCCCCACGGTTGCCCCTGGCTCCACGAGCACCACGTCCTCTCTGCTGCTGTGCAGGGCCCCCTCTCCCACCCCTGGCTCCTCTTGGCGGTCCCATGGGTGCCCCCCTCTGTGAATAGCCAGCTCTACCTCTTGGTGGTGGTGCTCCCCGCCCCCTAGGTGGTGGAGGGGCACCTCTCCCACCCCTTCCTCCTCCTCCTCTTCCTCTTATAGCATAGCCATCATCATAGCCATAATAGGGATCTTCATAGCCACCACGGTAGTCATGATAGTCATAACCATAATAATCATCATAATAATCTTCATAGCCATAGTAATCTGGGGGATAGCCATATCCACCTCTCCCTCCACGGCCTCTGCCTCTAATAGGAGGTGGCATGCGAGGTGGAGGGTAGTAATAATAGTCTTCATACCTATTAAGAAAAAGAAACATGCAATTATTTATCTTCAAAAGTCTCCCAAAACGAAGTATACATTTCCCCTTGTTCATTAACAATACAGAACATGGAGAAAAGTCAAGTCATTCAGGTTCTTCTGAACTAGCTTGCATTTTACAGCAGAACTTCATTCTGCAGTATTACAGTAGTGCAAGAATGAACACTCACGCAGTACTTCTGGAGGCCTGTCTGGCAGCCTGACGTTCTTTTCTTTTCTTATCGGGTGGCTTTGCTAACACTATTTCAATTTCTTCCCCTTCTATCTCTTTCCCATTCATTTCATTCATAGCCTGTACAAAAATTAGAAGAGAAACATCTAAAAAACTGTTTCCACCCAAAAGGAAACTAAAACTTAATGAAAGAAATAAGACGGTTAGGCTGCTCTACCATGTGTATCTACGAGACCACGCGTACCGTTTCTGTGCTTCTTAAGATGGGATGGTACATAATCCCACTTCATTCACCAGTTACTGTGAAGCAGCACTTTGTTTTAAAAATCAGACATAACACCACCACTTATGTTCCTATAGCCTCTAGAAATGTTTCAGAAATACATTGACAGAAGTTATGACGACTCAAACTGACACAAATGCTCAGTATACCTGTAAGCCAGGCAGAGAGCATACACCCAAGAGAGTATTCTAATCATTGGGCTTCCTAGCTGCATGGGCCACGAGTGCCTCCGAGGATCAAGTATTTCTGAGGATGCATACTTAGGGGGAAAAAAATAATAGTAAAAAAAATAATCACTGAAACCATGTGATCTTGACAAGAGTGGCAAGAATCCTATAGAAAAAAGTAATGTGTAAATTTTACAAAACAAAGAGAACATAATGTACATACACCAAGTATGATTAGGACCACCCCCACACACTCTCTACCTGTAATTATATGCTTTGCATTTAACATTTCTGGGTATTAATATTTGCATTAACAAAGACTTTACATGTCTGTACAGCTATATGTCTCAAATAGTGAGAGATCATGGCATTTTATTTCAAAGAAGATGTGAAAATAAGTAGACCCTGGAGCCAATTTCATGCATTCATACCATAACATTTTTATTTAAAAAAACAAACACCACACCATACACAAAACTATCTCTCAAAATTCAAAACCAATTTAGTAACCACAAATCAGTCACATGGGGCAGATGTGGTAGTATTCCAGCTTGTATTCCAGAAAAGATGAGCATTAGAGATGCTCTGCTGCATAGCATTTGATCTCTCTTCTCTCATATGCTGTAAGTTTTCAGTTGCTCAAATCTACCAGCCTTTAACAGTAAGGTCTACTGGGAAAGGAGTGTTTAAAGACATTCTAATAAAATATGTCAAGGGGCCTTACTGACTTACCCTTCTGTCAACAATCTCTTAGTCTCTCTTGAACATGGTCTAAACCTATCCAAACTGACTTCGACATTTACCCTAAAGCCAAACTCAAAGAGTACTCTAAACCCTATTTTGGTGGGTAGCAATATTTTAAGCAATCAGTGTTTAAAGTTGAGTAAAGAGCCTTAGATCTGCCTCTGTAGCTACACAGACCACATGCAATATACTTGCTCAAGACTCCCAGGTGCAAAACACTTTCCCCCCGCTTCTTCCCTCCATGAACTACAGAGTTAAAAAAAGTTTATTTCTATAACATTCAATCCACTGAAGTACAAACGGCAGAGATTATTAACCTTCTCAATTGCTCTAAGGTAAAAAGGAAGATATCTTTGAAGCTTACAATAATGACCTCTAATGTTTAAGAAGTCATTTAAAAGAAGCCTTCAAGGGACCATGTAGAGTTAAAAATAGGTAATACATTAAGGAAGTTGCTAGTGTCATTCTTTTCACCTTCATATGGCATTTTTTTTTAATTAGCTTGCAATTTCTATTCAATACCTTTGTCACTCCAAAACTAAACACAGCCTTTAAGCAGGGGTCTTTGAGAGATTAATACCTTCTGTCAGTGTTTCCTCAGAAAAACTGTCTAGGTTGTTTTTTTTTTTCCTCTTCTCTAGACTCTCCTGCATTGGTACATACCTCCTTTCCATTCTACCTGTTAACTTGCTACAGTTTTGTCCTTCGCAAGTTTCACATCTTGCTAGCTACTGAAATCACAGGAACAGAATTATTAGTGTTAAAATTCTCACAATGGGAGCCTTGTACGGGCTCTACAAATGTCTGAGATTGGTATTTACTGTAAAGAAATTTCTTTCAACTGTACAAAATAAACTGCTCACGTCAATTTTGCTAGGAAAGAATAATCAACTTACCTTCACTGCTGCACCTCTGTCCTCAAAATGAACAAAAGCATAATCCTTCAACTTCTTTACTCTTTCCAGCTTTCCAAATTCAGAAAAGGATTTCTCAAGAATCTCTTCTGTCACAGTAGTGGCCAAGTTCCTTACAAATAAAACTTTCACCTGGTGAGAAAAATGAGAATGAAAAGATGTAATCTTTGAAGGTCAAACCTCAAAGGAAACAGCATAAACTAGTAAGATGTTATCTCCTCCTTCTCTACATTAAACTTTGGTTAACCTTATAAATTCAGTACCTGCTCAGAAGTGGGGGAGGGGGAAAAAGCAGCCTTGTAGTTACCTGTATGAAGTTTCTACAACTTCTCTCCTTCCACAGTTCCCTTCCATGACCAGAACAACATTCAATTTTGATTTTCTGATTCTGGGATGCTACAAATCCCGGTAAAATTTTAGAAATACATCTCAAGAGCAGCAAAGAGTTATCCCGAAACACAGGGATAAAGAGCATGTCATTCCCTATGCTAAACCTCATCTTCATCTCACTCTAGAAAATAGATTCACAAAATACCCACGTAGTATTCACTGCCAGCAGAAGCAGATAATGAACAGCTTGATGTGCCAACCCAGCAGCATAACCCTCTACACTACAAGTTTAAACGTGAACAGCAGGTTACAACAGCATGTTCCTACAGTCTTACAATGACAACTAATTTGCAGTGCTTAGACCACGCCTCTTTGCATAGCTTACTACAAAAATGCTGGGCTTTTTTGCTTCAAAACTAGCACTGCTCAGCTGGAACAAATCTTTGTCACTATAGCATAAAGAAATTCTTGCTAAAGCACAAGACCGTCCAGTTAAATTTTCTTTACTTACTTTTGCCATGACTTCTGGATCAGGTTCCTCTACTGGATCAGCCCATTCCACTGTCACAACATTTCCCCAGACTTTTACTTTTCCACTCATCAGGCGACGGCGAGCTTGTGCTGCTGACTTGTGATCTTCATATTCCAAGAAGCAGAATCCTCGATTCTTCTTTTTATCATCAGGTTGATGATACAAGATTACATCCACCAAACCCTCTGAAAAACACATCTTTAGTATTAAACTAAAAAGTATTAAACTAAAGAGCCTCCTCTAAAATGCCTTCACTTGCTTTTTTTTTTTTTTTGTAATACAGCCTTTGATTCTAACAGCTGAAAAGGGGAAGCAGCACAAAAACAGCAATACAAATAATAGATATCCACCCAATTTACCCAGAAACAGGTCACCTAGTAGGTAAAATTCTCCAGAAAAAAAAAACTTACCTCACAATTAGGCCCTGCAACACATAAACAGTTCACAGTGTAAGTTTTCTATATTTTGTTTCACCTTTTTACATTTTTGAAAAGCAGTCAGTATTAATATGTGGTATCTCCCCTGCCTCCAGGGGAGGCTAAAAAGTATTTCTTACACATTTCTCCAAAAAGAGGAGAGATAATATTCACCTTCTGTTTACACCACTTCCTCAAAGGACTTATAAATAGCAATCCTAAAAAAGAAGCAGTACATTAAAACTCTCCTACAGGAACAAAAGCAGGCGGTTGGGATCTCAATCTCTTATTTAAAGCAGAAGCATCCTTCCAGTGATGAGCTGACTTTTTCTTCTTACTTGATGCATTTACTGGGGAACAATACTGAAGAACTGGGACAGAAATTAATGTCATCAATTATTTCTACAATAACATTCCCTCTAAACTGATTTAGTATTCCCTCCTCCCCATCACTTCTCAATAATACATTTGTTTGAGGCTCTCCAAAAACTCAGTTACAAATACAGAGCCTTCAACAGAAAGCTAAAACATGTAACAGAATTAGGACCTTCCCTTTTTTCTGAGTTCATTTGTGCTGTTTACATCTCAAAATTGTAAACACACAACATCATTCATTTAAGAACCTGTAAAAAAAGACACTAGTCCCTTTACAATCCACCACAAAATACACCCAACATTTTAAATTTTACCAGCAAAAAATCTGGAATCTGATTTTGGAATACTTTAAATGATAGCTGAATGCATCTCCAAGTAGCTAAACCTACAAAACAGAGAGAACTGAATGGTATTGTATGTACTAAATACTTGCTGAGGTGGTCTTACCTGTGACTTTACCAAACTCCTCCAATATATTTTCCTTAGTCTTGTTCTTTGGAATTGACCCAACAAATAACCTGTTGTTTGCCACTGAGATGCATACTCCAAGGTGCTTCCCAGGACGGATTTCATAGTTGTCACACTGAGAAAATAAATTAATTTGGTTTATCCACAATAATATGGATTAAAGGATCCTCAGAATTATAAAATCAACGATTGTCTTCATGATCTGCTACTTTTATACATAGCATATTAAATTCACATTGCAAGAGGATTACTAGAACTGCAGTATTTGGGTCAGCATTCAGTTGGAAGAACACCGCCAAGCTTAGGTTTCCATACAAAGTTCAGAAGTTCTGCTGAACAGAAAGCTGCAAAGAAACAGATATACAAGGAACATCATCATCATCATCATGGCTAGGCTTCGCGAACGAAGACTTGGGAAGGGCTCTACCCATGCTTGTTGCAAGCGCGTTGGTGGCTAAAAAGGCCAATACGAGACAGAATACAAGGAACAACACATAACATAAATAGCATGGAGTAAACTCATTCACCTACTGTTTATGTCAGTCTGGAAAGCTCTTCCTAGACAACTGGTGACTGCCTCCTGTGCTGGGACTCAATATCAGTCATTGCTGCTGTTATTAATAAGCAAATACATAGCAGTATAGATACTATGAGTTCTTCCACTTTTTACTTTGATAGCTTTTTAAACACTGAGAATATCTGCTGTGAGACACTCCAAAGTCTCAATCAGTTTGTGACCTTGTTCCCACCACCACCACCTCCCAACCCCCACAGCAGGGATGTTTGGGACCTTGTAGTCCAAAGTCCTTTAGGACTTCGTAGATTTTACTGTTAAGTTTTAAACCTTCCCACTAAAAACAACTTAGTCCACTGCTTCATTGTTGTACCCACAGTTGGATTACTCTGAATATCAACACCTGTGATAGGTCTTTAAAGGTACAGGAGTTCAACTTCAAAAAAAAAACAAACCCCACAACCAAACAAATGAATCAGAAAATAATTCAAGATAGACATCATAATTGTTTTAGGAAGGATTTTCAAACACAACCCAAGAGGACAGATGTCTGATCATCAGCTTCTGAAAATCATCTGATTCTTGAAAAGAAAGTTTTCAGCTATTTTTACCCTAGCTGAGATGTAGCCATGCAGATGATAAAGTAGTACTTCCAGTAATCTTCCTCATATTCAACAACAACTAGAACAATGTTAAGGTACCACAGGCTACCAAACAAAGTCACTTTAAGGAAGACAAAACACTTTTCAGAATTGTGCTTCACATACAACAGTGATCCATAGCACAATAAAAGACTGTGTTCCAGTGCCACAAACTTAATCTGAATCTGCTTTTCAAATCACGTCTTATCTTACAAAGCCATTTTACCTACAATCAATCCCATCTACCACTGGGAATGCAAAAACACAAGCAGAAGACCCACCTGGTGCAGAGACACCAAGACCTCAAAATTTCAAGTTTGTCTTCTGAAAGAACTTCACTGAGCTGTCAAGGTTTAATTAACTCCAAAATTTAGCATGTCATCCCCATTTTCCTTTCCCCTAGTAGTCTGTGGAAAATATTTCACCTAAGTGCAAGCCTGGTCTCGTTACCAGATAGTGGTAGGGTGGAGGAAGAATGGAGAAGGGAATCCAATTGCAGGACTTAAGGAACATATTCACACAAATCGACTTATTTGGTGCAATACCCAGGGTATGGAGGCCAGCCTTCCGTCAGTGGCACATCACTTGTGACACCTCCTGTCACTGCCCTTTCACTTCCCTCTATCAATAAACATTTACAGTAACAACTCTTAAGTACCTTCAACTTGGTCAAAGTAAAAAAAGTCTAAACACAATTTTTCCTTCCTAAATGACAGTGACTCATATCCACCATCTTTAAACACTGAAACTCTGAAACAAATAAACTGCAAAAACAATCTGTGCACCTCCTTCAGGAAACATCGAAGTAGGTTCTAGAAAGGAAATACATCCTAAGCAGGGACATGCAATTTCCAGTCCTGAAAACTTAACAACTGCAATTCTTTCTAAATACATGAAAATACTTGAGGGAACAAACACCAGAACATTCAGAGGCAATGACTCCTTCTAAAGCCTTTACAATGCAATAGAAGCACTTTTAAGTCTTTTAGGTTTCTTTCCCCTGCTCCAGCTAAACCAGATGTTTATATTTGTATCCCTTTTTCACACAGGATTAACTGAATTCTGCTAGGGCAAATGAGATAAAGCATTTCACCTGTTTTGCTTCAAAGTACAAGCAGTATTTCACAGTCCTATCCAAAACCTCCTGAAATACATATTGATCTGCCTAATTCTACTTCCTCCTCTCGGGCAAAGGCAAGGCCAAATGAAGGCTCCAACCAGACTCCTGTCTCTCATTTTAACTAAAGATCACCGTGTCCTTTGTCAAACCATCCAGGCGCAAGCCAAGTCAGGTTTCCATGCAGTGAGCTGACTACATGACTGCCACTGGAAAGAACTAAAGGCCGCTGTGAACCATAAAGAGCACCAAGTTGGAGACCTCCACAGCTGCAGCAGCAAAACAAATCATCTCTAATTAGCTCTTTATAGGAGGAAGGGTGATAAAGCTTAAACACAGTGAAGCTTGAAGAGTATATTTTTCCAGTTATAATCATGCAAGTTCTTACTATAAACACCCAAGTACTCTAGCAGACTGCAGTAGGCTATAAGAGACTGGTCATACAAATAAACCATTATTTGTATACACCATATTAAGAAAGTAAAATTTTGAGTCTGTTAACAGATGCTTTAAAAAATGAAACACTTCACAAACTTCATTATCTAAGAGATTACCAACATGCTTACAGCATACATTACCTTGTTCAGTCTGAAAGGAAGTTACTCACCAGTTTGACTGCTTCCTGTGCCGCATCTTTACTACAAAAGGTAATGAACGCGTAACCTCTGTTTTGACCAGAAAGAGGATCCATCATGAGGCGCAGATCCCAAATTGGACCAGCTTTCTCAAAGAGCGGTACCAATTCGTCTTCATACAAGTCTCGAGGAATCTTACCAACGAAAACCTGAAAAGGAAGAGGGACACTTAAAAGTATGTATTGCTGAAAAACCTTTAACACTTTAAAGTTCCTGGGAAAGTAACCATTGCAGCATAAACCACTACAGCAGAAACACTGTAGTCATTAATGCAACATTCACTGCAGCCAACGTTATTGTATGTCCAAAGAAGTCTACCAAACCTCCCACTGTTAGTACTAGGTTTTACAGACAGAAAACCTGGGTTTGTAATTTATATTGAAGAAGTCTGTAAATTTCCACCACAGAAGAGGTAAATGGTTTTTATGCTTAGAATTTTGGAAATTAAAAACAAAGACCTTAGACTACCTAGTTGGGTATCCTATACTAAAAGAGGACAAGAGCTTCCTTGCTCTTTCAATATTTTCAAATCATTCTGTAACTCAAATCTTCTTTAGAAAGCTATAGGGATGGGAAAAAAAAATACGCACAAAAAAAATCATTAAATTGCCCAATGCACATTTTCCACTTTTAATGTACACTGTAATCTTATTTCTAGTCTCTATTTGTTTCAGCGTCCATCAACAGAATTTTAGTATTTGTCTGAGAAAATCTGGAGTCCTTATGTTTCTGTACCTTACACAGAGCAATGACAATAAAACTATGGTAGAGCTTTGTTATGGAGTTTAATCTCTTCATATGAGGTGTCCCTAGAAAGCTCAGCTCCGGAACTGTTTAATCACTGTGGCTCTCCTCTGAATTGCGAATACAAGCAAAAAATTTGCAACACCAATTAAGATCAAATTCTACTTATTTTGAGTATTCTTTGCAGAACAAAAACAAAACAAAAAACAACCCACGCCAAACAACTAGGAGTCAAGCTTTTCCATCTAGGCAAGGCCTTGTCACAGTCATGACTGGTACTGAAGGCTTAGCTAATTCCAAAACTAAAGACACTCTGAATGCCCATGTAACCATTAATACAAACAAACCCATGAGGAGAGCTTGATTACTCTGATTTTAGAAGTGGGATATACAAATTATTGTCCTCCAAATGAAAGCAAGAACCTTTTTTTTTTTTTTGTTATAGAGACATTCCTGAAATTCAGTTTCCAAACATTTCTTTCAGTTAGCTTGGCCTCTCTCAGTTCAATGTGAATGCCAACTGACCATGATTTATTTGCTGTTGGGGGGGGGTGGGGAGGAGTGGATTTATCATACCGAGAGAAAATTTAAAGGCATAGTGAACAGGCTTCCTCCTCATGCCACCATCTCACCCAAAAGCTTAGAAATCCCAACCAATAGGTATTTCCATTGTTGTTACATCTAGAACATTTAAATCCAAAACCCATGTGGAATTCTTAAAGACAAAAAACTGATGCCGTCATGGAAAGGCACAAGAACTCTAATACAGTGAAACTGCCAATTGAACTCTCTAAATTAGAAACTTTAACTGTTTTCAAGTCAGTCAAATGTAAGAAGTCCACATAACATTGTTTCAGATGCCACCCTTCCCAGCAGAAACTGACATATCAAAAAGAGGAAAAAAGAAAAAAACAACCCAAATACAAATAACATCACTTTTTTTAGCCGTTTACCAAAGATTTACCACCCTGAAGCTTTTCTCCTCTCCTTTCTTTCCAGTCTCACTGGCCCACAACTTTAGACCACTGCTAATTCCACAAGACTGCCACTATAGTTCAGTAGGAGCTAGGATGAGAAACAAAATTAAGGATTGAATTTGAACACATTCATATTTGACCCATACTCTAGACTAACTTCCATTTGTAATCGGATAACTCTGGGAGTCATTCACATTAAGTGAATTTGCTCTGAGCCTGTAAAGTTAATGCCAATGAACCACAAGTCAATACTAGATACGAGAAATACCAGGTGAATATCTTGCAAGGGTCAGAAGAAGCATCTGCAATAACTATTCATAGATATGTCTGTAAGCTTGAATAAAGTTTCTGAAATACCAAAGAATGTAAATTAGATGTCTTTTTTCATTTTTCAGTTCCACAAGAGTACTGTGGAAAAACTTTGGAAACTGGCACTATCAGTGAAATAACACAAGAGTTTTTGTCTACACAGAATGCAACTGTATCAATTCTGGGCCTTGGTTGTAATCACTGTTCATTAGATTGAATTTTTCCCAGTTTTGCCTCCCAAAGCACCTGTAAAAGTAAATTTTCCCCAAATACCAAAATTAAGTGCTAATTAGTGTAGGCCACATGACTACTACACCTCAACCAAATCAACCAGGTTCATTAAAAAAAAGGAAGTGGAAAAAAACTAGCACAGTGCAAAAGGGCATGTTGCTCCTACCTTCAAAAATGGTAGAAAGGAGGACCCAGGTAACTACCAACCTGTCAGCCTCACTGCTGTGCCTGGGAAGATCGTGGAGCAGATTCTCCTTGAAGGTCTGATAAGGCACATGGAAGACAGGGAGGTGATCAGAGACAGCCAGCATGGCTCCACTAAGGGCAAATCCTGCCTGACGAACCTAGTGGCTTTCTGTGATCATGTGATTACTTCAGTGGACAAGGGACAACCTGTGGATGTCATCTATCTGGATTTCTGTAAGGCCTTTGATACGGTCCCTCACAACATTTTACTGGCCAAATCAGAGAACTATGGATGTGATGTGTGGACTGCTCAGTGGATAAGGAATTGACTGGATGGTAACATCCAGAGGGTAGTGGTCAATGGCTCGAAGTCCAGATGGAGACCAGTGACAAGTGGTGTCTCTCAGGGGTCCGTACTGGGACCTGTACTATTTAGTATTTTTATAAAGGATATTGACAGCGAGATTGAGTGCACCATCAGCAAGTTTGCTGATGACACTATGCTGTGTGGTGCTGTTGATAAGCTGGAGGGGCGGGATGTCATCCAGAAGGAGCTGGACAGGCTGGAGAGGTGGGCCCAGATGAACCTTATGAGGTTTAACACCACCAAGTGCAGGGTCCTGCAACTGGATCGGAACAATCCCCACTATCAATACAGGCTGGGGGCTGAGGAGATAGAGAGCAGCCCTGCAGAAAAGGACTTGGGGGTGTTGGTGGACGAGAAGCTGGACACGAGCAAACAGTGCGCACTGGCAGCCCAGGAGGCAAATCGCATCCTGTGCTGCATCAAAAGAAGCGTGACCAGCAGATCGAGAGAGGTGATTCTGCCACTTTACTCTGCTCTGGTGAGACTTCATCTGGAGTACTGTGTTCAGCTCTGGAGCCCTCAACGCAGGAAGGACATGGACCTGCTGGAGCAGGTCCAAAGGAAGGCTACGAAAATGCTCAGGGGGCTGGAACACCTCCCCTACGAAGACATGCTGCAGGAGCTGGGACTGTTCAGCCTGAAAAAGAGAAGGCTTCGGGGGGGACCTAATAGTGACCTTCCAGTACCTGAGGGGGACTTACAAAAATGCTGGTGAGGGCCTGTTTACAAAGGCCTGTAGTGAAAGGACAAGGGGTAATGGTTTAAATTAGAGAAGAGCAGATTTAGATTAGATATTAGGAAAAAGTTCCTTCCCATGAGGGTAGTGGAACACTGAACAGGTTGCCCAGGGAGGTGGTTGAGACCCATCCCTGGAGGTATTCAAGGTGAGGGTAGACAAGGTTCTGATCAACCTGATTCAGTTGTGGATATCCCTGCTCACTATAGGGGGGTTGGGCTAGATGACCTCTGAGGTCCCTTCCAACCCAGATGATTCTATGAAAAACATTTGAAGCCCACCACCAGTTCGTCCAGTACAAATGCGATATTCCATTTGCGTGCTAAATCCAGCACAAGCTTTGCCTAGTTGACTGCTGCTGAATTTACTATAACACTGCTTCTTAAGTTAGAGTTATACAGCATCTGATTCTTTCCATTCAATTAATTACAGACAAAAGCAGTTTTAAGTTGCCCCAACATCTCCAGTAATATAACTTTTTCCAGATTCCAAATTAGCTTCATGACCCTTTTGTCTTTGATACATGATCATGCACCTAGAGAGGAGCAGATGCAATAAAACTTAACAGTCACAGAGCTAAAAGTAATTTTGTATTTTTGGTAACAACATTCAAAGATGATATTTACTATATACTTACCCAATAAATTTCAGCTCTGACAAGGATATGTACAAAGCCCTCCATTTTACATAGTCTAAGATATTATACAGATATCTAAGCTTGCACATTATCTTAGTACATTATGGGCAAATAATCTATCTACAGAATTTTCAGAATTTTTTTTAACAAAAAATTTTTTTTAACCAAAAGACACCAAAACAGAAGTTTCTCAAAACAGCAGAAGTAGAATGTACGTTATCTGGAGAACCCTCAATAAAACTGAAACCAATCCAACAATCAGTACAGATTCAAGTTGATTACTTTTTTCATGTTAGCTACACCATACTAATTTTGAGAAATGCTTTCCTTGTATTCCTAGTACGTTACAGTAAAGGGCTGGTATTTTACAGCTACCAGTGAAGCCTCCTGTTCTTCAAACTACGTCTTAAATGGTATTATACTCATTTACACCAAAAGACGAAGGATGGAAATCAAGTAGCACACCAGTTGCCTCCTTAATTTTTGCTGTAACATTAGTCTGGACAGGCCATATGCACGTCAGATTGTTTTTAGCCTCCTCTAAAGAAATAAAAAAAACCACACAAAAACCCCACTGTATGTATATAATATGTATATGTGTCAATAAAATAATTAATGCAGCTACAGCCTTGAGGCAGAGTGGCTAGAAAGCTGCCTAGAAGAAAAGGACCTCAGGGTGTTGATCAACAACAGGTAAACATGAGCCAGCAGTGTGCCCACATAGCCAAGAAAGCCAATAACATTCTGCTTGTATCAGAAACACTGTGGCCAGCAGGACTAAGGCATGGATCATACACCCAGAACTGGTGAGGTCACACCTTGAATACTGTCTTTAGTTTTGGGCCCCTCACTTCAAGGACACTAAGTTGCTGGAGCACGTCCAGAGAAGGGCAACAAAGCTAGTGAAAGGGCAAGAGCACAAGTGTTATGAGGAGTAGCTGAAGGAACTGGGGTTGTTTAGTCTGCAGAAAAGGAAGCTCAGGGGAGACCTTCTTGCTCCCTACAACTTGCTGAAAGGAGGCTGTAGTGAGGTGAGGATTGGTCTCTTCTCCCAAGTAACAAGTGATAGAAGAGGAAGCGGCTCTGTGTTGCATCAAGGGAGGTTTAGATCAGATATTAGGAAGAATTTCTTCACCAAAATGGTTATCTGGCATTGGAACAGGATTCCCAGGGCCGTGGAATCACTGTACCTGGAGTGTTCAAAAAATGTGTGGATATGGTACTTGAGGACACATCTTAGTGGTGAGCATGGTAGTCTTAGCTTAACGGTCAGACTCCATCTCAGAGGCATTTTCCAACCATATGGATTCTATGACCAACAACTAAAAGCTCCTCAGTCAACAGACTGATGATCAGGAGTGAAAAACATATTTTAACCTGTTTAGCAAATACAGCTCAGCCTCATTAGGTACTACCCAGAAAAGCAGACAACACTAGAGACACAATGCTGGATTGACCATCCAGCATCATCCATCTGAAACACCGAATGCTTGCCTTCTTTGCAAGAAAGGCTCATCATCCGTGACTAGTAGTTGACTTACGACTAAAATTCCTTTTGGTCCTTCCTTATACACTTTAATGCCTCCTTTTTGTAACTGAATTTAATGAAACTTGTAACATTTGCTTTCCTTGTCTTGTCTGCACTTAATTCCAAAAGTTACCGAAATTGCTATGTAGATACTACTGTCTATGCACCCTCCAATATTGCTGAATATTGCACAACAGTACAACTTAAAGTAGTTTTATGTAAAAAAAAAAAAATAGATCTTAAGGAATTTTTCAGCACTGCCTGCATATACACTTTAGAAAAATTATAAACTACATTTAACAAAGAGTAAGCACACTTAAGCAAAACTTGAGAAGTTATGCAAATTACCAGTTACTATCTTTCAGCTCAAGGACCCATTCTAATTATTACCTCCCAACAAAGCATTTATTTTTCTTCATGAAATACAAAATTCTCTTTAGAAATCATCCTCACTGTGACACTTCTAAACATCTTCTTGACAGCATACACAAAAGCTTCAGCATCTCAAAGGATGCAAAACTAACCTATAAACTGAAAGATGTTCAAGAAGTTGACCATTTTCTTAAATCTGATCTGGTAGTTTACAGAACCACCTCCCAAAGGACTCCCTGTATTAAAGACTAGCCAGAACAGTGTGACAGAGAAATCAAAGTGTTTAGAATACACTACAAGACAACCTCCTAGGGATCAAAACCTTGCAGAATACATAAACAAGGAAATATGCAGCTGAAGCATTTTCGTAACCAAACTGAAGTTTGATCATAGCTTGCTAGCTAGATGCACAGATTCAGTCATGACCCTGAATTTCCAAATACACTTATTGACTAGACTGTGTTTTGGAAGAAAAGAATAGATATATAAATCCTTACAACTCTCCTGATCATCTTTAACTCTGAAAATAACAGCTCATTTAACAGAAGGTAAGACAAAGGAGAGAAAAAAACAACTAAACAAACCAAAGGAATACTCTACAAGCCCCTTGTAGATAAGGAGTTACCAACGTCTGCAGACAGAAATCGTAAAGCCAATATTAGGAGGGAAGGAAACATCCAAATAATTGCCTCCACTCTCATCCAGTGAACACTCCCATAAATGAATGTCTAAGTATCAACATCATGTGACCTCACTATAAGCAAGATGTTTTACACTGGAACAGTAAGTCCTTAAATAAAATGAATCTCAAGTTTAACATCAAATCCTATTGTAATTATTTTCTCTTCCAAGCTCCTGCACAGCTGTAACTACTTTGTCTTTATTACTGAACCATTTTCCAAGAAAGTCCAGCTGCTCTTAATGCCCACCCACTTGAAAAAATACATCAGACAGCTTCACCCACATAATCCTTTCAGCAAGATGTTCATTGTGGCAATCTGTGAATGTATCTGCAAGACTACTTACCAATACTTCAGTTTTACTGCACACTGTTCAAGTACATATTGACAGACAGTTAAAGCTACAATTATGTAGTAATGAATTCCACTTTATGTTTTATAAGAAATTAGTTGGTGTACAAATATTTACAGTAGAAAGATCTAGTAAAACTTATGGGGGGGAAAAGAAGTCGACCTAGTATGTAACTTCTTGAAATCAGTAACACTACTTGGGTATCCTTAAAAAACCACAAGTTTGCTATTGATCATATCACTGACAACTGTGGCATCAACATATCTGAGCTGGCACAAGCTGTGAGAGCTTCAGTATTATTTAAGTAAGTTTTAAACACAAAAGATTCACTTTGACAATCCAAACGAACACATCCTGTGGGTTTTTTTCATATTTTTACTCACAGTATTAGAAAAGTGGCATTTACACTCCTATATAACAAGAAAACAGGTTGAGGACAAAAGACAAGTGGTTCCCAAAAGCTTAAAGAAAAAAAAACAAAAAACAAAGTGCCCAAAAATCTCCCAGTCGCTTGTATTCAAACATGCTGTGCCTAGTCTAGCAAATCACAGGATCATTTTTACGCTGTTGATCACTGTGCCTCAGAGCTCAACAGCAAAAGCTAAAGACTAAATTTAATAAAGCTTACACAGGTTTCAGCAAGGTGTTCAGCAATTCAGCCAATCAAACCAAGCAGCATGTCTGAAGCAGTAATCCTATAAAATGCCAGCAATAAATTAATTCGGTAGAGATATGGGTTTTGTAACTAGTTGGCTGAGTTCTGTTACAGTCTCTAATCCTGTTTGATGGCAGAAGCCTTTAAGTTCATATCTTAAGGGAGTTTCCAAGTTACCCATTCTAGCAAGCTTCAGGAAACTGAAAACTATATAAACATACTCCCACTAGTATTAAAACCCAGCCAACTTTATGGCCTTCCTGTGACTTTCTAAAGAGGCTAACCATCCCTGATAGTGACTTATGAACAGTCAAGTATTTTCAGTCATTGAGTATTTCAGTTGGTAGGGAAATACAACAACCAGATGGTCAAACTGCCTGACCACTTCAGGGCTAACCAAGTTAAAGTATATCCTTAAGGGCATTGTCCAAACCTCTCTTAACACTGACAGGCTTAGGGCATCAACCACCTCTTTAGGGAGCCTGTTCCAATGTCTGACCATCCTGTCACTAAAGCTTTTCCTAGTATCGAGTCACGGTGCTTAATCGCACTATAAAACTTTATACTGTCACATAGTCACCACAGCAACACCACTAAGTTGGTAAATAACTTCTAAGTCACTTTTCTGAATGCAGAAATACAAAATTTTACAAAAGAAAATAAGCTACGTGAACTTTTTCAGTGTGGTAGCTTGACTATCATTGACTATCATATCTACATGTTTTCATGTAGACCGAAACAAAAGCAAATAATTAATTTATTAATAATTACTAATCTGTTTTCCTCTTCAAAAGGTTGTGTCTTTATACAATACCCAAGTCCTTTTCACTTTCAGCACATTACATGAAATAAACATTGTTAATTTTGTTTAAATTCCATTTATGCTGTTAACAGAGCTAAATATCTCCAAGCCCTGCTTTTACCCATCTATACAGCTACACTGGTCACTTTTTAGGCAATGGACCAAAAGCTCTAGGGTGGAACATGAAGACTGACAATTTAGTGATCTATTTTACATTTTAAGAAATTTTACATAGCTTTTCCTAGAATATTCTACCTGCTTTCCCCCCACCAATCTATTATCCTGTGTTTTGCAGAATATTGAGTAAGACAGACTGATTAAGCACACAAAGAAGAATGCTTTCCTCTACAATACTTTAAATTTTCACTTGTAGTATGTTTTCAATTATGTCTTTCAGTTTGCACAAACATACAAAACAGTTTAGTCTGTCTATACTAACCTCTGTTCCAATACCAGGCTGAGCTCCAGAATACACAGTATCTGGAGGAGGGCCCCCATACTTCCTCTGTCCTGTAGTTACATCCAAAGTGTAACCAGTCCTCTCTAGCAAAGCCTGAAAAACATTAATTGTTTTAATGAAAAACATTAGTCACAGTTACAGGGAGGAGAATAGTAGGGTAAAATATAAAGAATAAAAGTGTCCTAAGATAAGCATTTCCTTATCTTCTCCTTGCCACATCTGAAACAAGGTATATAGAGACAGAGCATACAAAAAAAAAAATTATTATGGGAGCTTAAGAAACCACTACCATGAAGAGTAACATTTTTCTTATGTTACAAGGTCACAGGAAAGAACTCTCTTTTCTTTTCCCTTATTTTCCACTTCATATGTAGTACCCCAAGAATTCCAGAACACCAGGCAATTCTTTTCACTCACTCTGTACACTTAGGTTTTTGCACAACGGAAGAGATTCTTAATATAGCAGTAACTTGTTGAAATGTCCAATTAGTCTCAGAAGAGGTTCTTGATATAGCAGTAACTTGTTGAAATGTCCAACTAGTCTCAAAGTAATTTCATGAGTATGTAAAAGCTTTAATATAAAAGGACAATTAAGACTATTCTTAAGTAGATATCAGTGTTTTCATAGAGCTTACGTAACATTAAGTTCATGCATTTTGGCAATTACATAATCAGGAAGATCTGCATTTCAAACCACACCCTTTGACTCTCTATCATGAACAAATTTCTTTAAATCCAAGCATGTCTACTTTTATCTAGGTAGTACTGATGCTTTTCAAGTACATTTTAAACTGCGTCAGTCTGCATAATAGAAAAATGAGTATTTTTCTAATTGTTACCTTAATCTTCGCTTCATCTGGTCCCTTCGTTGATTCCTGTACTTTGCTGCCTTGTTTCTCTCTTTGCCTGTAGGTCTTCATAACTCCACATAAAAATGCACTTTTGTTCTGTAGATACAATTTACAAAATAATTCAATTGTATGTATGACAAGCCCTGGGAATCCACTGAATCTCATGCTCCATACTATGTGGCCACTATATCAAGCC
The DNA here is from genome assembly GCA_013399015.1 of Galbula dea. NCBI lineage: Eukaryota > Metazoa > Chordata > Aves > Piciformes > Galbulidae > Galbula > Galbula dea. The sequence goes on along the minus strand of VWZX01006241.1, from coordinate 599,514 downwards.
AATGTAATAAACAAAATGTCAAAAGAACGCTTCAGAAAAATATNTGGAAAAAAAAAAAAAAAAAAAAAAAAAAAAAATCAGATTCCAGACAGTATTTTTACCTTATTTTCTCAATTGCACACTCGTTTTAATTATCTGGGAGCTTTTGCTTTGTGGAAAATTTGCTTTGCGCTCAAATACTTACACATTTAAGGCAATTTTTAACAGGGCTGTGTTTTGAAATATAAGAATACAGCAAACATCAATGACTTTCTAAGTTACAACTCTCCTGCCCATAGTGTCAGAACACTATACTTTTGTGTTCACAATCCTGGGGCTCTCACCTTACCTGTACATGCGACAGGTCACTTTCTTTAAACTGCTGTAATACAGAGAGGGCTCCTTCTTCATTAAATTCCCTAAGAGCATCAATTGCTCTTTCATCAAGATCGACATAAGCTACCAACCCTAAAAGTTAAACATAAAGAAGTTACAGATTTCTATTGAATTTCATATAAACTAAGAACTATGCAGTTTGCATTTAGAGTCAAGAAGCTATGTTCCACAGAAACAGAATTATACATTTAATATAATTATATATTCCTACACAAGTATATGGAAGAACATGAGTACAACAATGAAAAAAAGCTAAATTAAAATGTATATACCTAAGCACTAACTGACGTGCAAGTCCCCAGGTCTAACAGCTGTCTAACATTCATGAATCCAATCCGCTCCATAAAAGCAGTACTACACACCAGGGTTTGAAACAATGAACTCTGGGCCACTTCTAATAATTTGTATGTTGTTTGTCTTTTAAGTTTCACCCTTGCTTTTCTTGAATGGAGCTGTTCCAGAGTAAGCTGACATGAACATTATAGATATCCTATTGTATGTAAAAAAAGGAGCTACGTAACTGACAATCAAATACTTACGAAGCTCTACCCCACAAAATAATAAGTAATAAGTAGAATCATTTATTCGCTCTTTCCTCCAACTTCAAAAAGCAAGAATCAGTGGAGTTCCTATATGTCTTAAAATTTATTTTTTCTTTTAGGCATTTTGTTGCTCTATGCAGTTCCAAGAGCCAAAATTCAAAAAGGTATTATTTCGAGCCCTGCTATGTACCCAAAAAAGCTGATGTTGATTTTACAGGTACAGACTCCCCCAAGAAATACTGGACCAGTTCTGAAGCACTTTTTCGTTTTAAGGATCTTTACATGTTATTTCTTTCCTTTTGTAATTCACTTGCACAAGCTGTGGAGCATGAAAAGTACGGACTTTAAGATTTACACTTTTTAAACTATACAGCAAAGCTTATGACAGATACCAAGAACTCCACACACTTTGCAACAGCTTGATCTCCGAAATACACAGTTATTTAATTGCTGCTTGATTTCAAAAATGCACAGTAGTGCCAAGCCCAAGGACTACATTTCAGAAGTGATCCTGCATATTGGAAGGCACCTGTATCTTTTAAACAAGACCTCAGCAGATTAAAAATCCCAAAGTTCAACTCCAAATTTAGCTCAGCTGTCAAAAGTTGTGTGCTTCACTGACAAGCCCCTGCACAATACAAACATCTTCAGTGGTGTTAAGGAAGTGGGAATAAATGCTTTCAGGTTACTCATGCAGCGGAATTATACTAGGTATCCAGGTTCTGGGCTGAAAAGCTTTTAAATTCTTTGAGATCTCCTCATAACACAACCTAACTGCAACACATGTTAGAGCCCCACAAGTTCCTCTGCCCAGACATTTATGTCTTCTATCAAACCATCAAGTGCACATAATCGTGACCCACAGTTAGAAAGTACTGATGAAAGCTCACTGTGAATGACTTCCAAAAGACATCACCCATGTGAGCCAGAGTATCATACTGAAGATTGATAAGATATTGTTTTTGAACTGTCTTCACTTCATCAGTGGAATTTTGACTCTTTTCAACAAAAACTGTCATTTTGCCACCAAGGCATTCAAGATCAGCACATATAGCAGTTCAACTGCTTCTTGTAAATCTGCTCACAGAACACACTCTAAAAAGGAAAAGGAAGCCTCTGTCTATAGGACAAAATAATAAGGGGATTACAAAACCAAAATAGAAAAACCTCTGTAAATAAATAAACCTTTATAGAAGTTGCAAAGACACTTGCTACCAGCAAGGTATTACTTGATTTGCTAGATAGCCAAGTCCTCAACTTTTTTGAAAAGCAGTTAGTGTCAAACTGAACATTTCAGTGTAATAACCAACATGGATTAAACTGTCCACTCAGAACTAGAGAGAACAAAAAATCCACAAGCAGACTCAATTCAAATGTAGTCCCAGGCAAGACAAGCTAGCTGCTTCCCTCACTAAGTTACCTATCCAGCCTTTCAGTGTTTAAGAACCACTGTGAGGAGCTGACAGTAGAAAAGTAAAAGCAAAATGATGATTCAGATTGAAGAAAAAAAAAATGTACCATTTAGTATGCTCAAACAATCAATGCCTAAGAAACTAGTGCTCTGTGCCCTAAAGCAACTGAGATATCACATACAACACTAAGGATGTGTCAAGTAACGATTCAGTATCAAACCCGATTTGCCTTTAGGGAAGTCAAAGTAGCAAAACATTCAGAGCTACACAGATCAAAAACAATGAATTTTTAAACCTTAATCTATAAAAATTTGAAAATGGTATGCCCTCAACCAGTCAGAAACAAGAAATGCATATTATACCTGTCTGAAATATTTCATCAAGTCTCTCTGCCACCTTCTGTGGGAGGCCTGCCTCTATCAGTGTCTTGTAGTGCTCTGTGTGAGTTACACTGGAAGTATCCATTGGTTCTTCCTCTTCTTTTAACTGTACCGCATTACCATTCACCTGATTAGCCATTTTATTATGCTGCTGGAAAAAATTCAGGAGCTACATTACAATAAGCCAGAAATAACTAGTTTGTAGGACAATGCATGATTTATCTAAACTAATTTGTATACATGCTGCAAATGACCTGTATCAAAAGTTTTATTAAATACTTTTTGGATGCAGCTGACCTAAGTTTCAAAAAGTACAATCCTTAATACTATGGAAAATGTACATGGAAGAATTTACAGAATTTTTTTAAAATATACTTCATGTACATAACGATGTCTAAACTTTATCTGCTGATTTTCAGTATGTTAACTGGTTACCATAGCAGCTAGAATGTACGGGGATATGATAACATCCTTCAACAAAGAATCAGAAGAGCTAGTGCTATTTTCATTTCCCATTCCCCTACTTTTGAAACAATTGTTTAAAAAGTCGTGAACACACAGCCCTGCAGGGTAGCTTAATGTACAAAAATGTCAATACTCATTTGCTAATTTTCACTTTCTCAGCTTGTTGCCATGTCTTCCTTCAAACCCAACATGCTGCATTAAGACTAGCCCAACACTTTCTCATGACACTGTCAGAACTCAGTATGGACAGGAAGAAAAATTACACTAATAAACATTATAATTTGAAGCCGCAACTGAACTCAAATAGAAGCTCTACAAATCACAGCTAGGGTTTGGGGTTTTTTTACAGTATATAACTTAGTGGTTTAAAAGGAAGCCATGACTGCAGCATCTTTAGTTCTTACATTAATAAAGACTTGCTTTCAGAATTAACAAACTGATTCCAAACGTGCACTCACTGAGAAACGTACAACTATCTTATCAGACAATTCCAGTGGGCTTTGCCCAATTCATTAAAAAGTTTCAATTTCTCAATTAGCCAGCCAGTTTGTATTTAGTAGTCTCAAATAAAAAGGTTTATAAGAGACAATTCAACTACCCAGCAGAGAATATCAGGATGATCAGCTGTTAAGTTCAGAAATGAAATGAGCCTCGGGCTCTAAAAGACAGAGAAGTCAATGATCAGCAGGAAATGATAACCAGATAGACATGTGCAGCATGGTCAGAGCAACACAATTAGGTACTGAAATACAAGTATGAAGATGATTCAAGAACAGTTGCTGTTTGTTTTCTTTTGTTCTTGGTTTTCTGTTTGTTTAAAAAAATACTGAAGCCTTATTTACTATGCTGCAAAACAAATCTCCAAACATAACCACACCTCTAACAGCCACCTGCATACCCATCCCTTCTAGACTACTGCTCATGACTGTTTGGGAAGATACCCTACAAGGATTTGCAAGCTTGAGCAAAGCAGAAGAAAAAAAAAATCCTTTTCTTCAGATAGAAAAGTAATGCTTATACTAAAGCTGTCTTGATTTAAAGGACTTAAGGGATACATAACTCAGCCTCACATTGCATCTCTGTCAAGTATCACCTCTTCATGCAATTACTGAGGAAAAGAAAGGAAGTTTTTTGTAGCTACACAGCATATATTTATATACACACACATTCTGTTACTTAATGAAGAGACAGTGCTAACCAATTCAGTTTACTTAAAAGCAACCATGACTATAGTTTATTTACAGAAGAAAAAAAGTGCTACCTGAAGACTACAATAATGCTTAACTATTATTACAGGTTTTAAATGAACTCTCAAACCACCAACTGAACATGAAATTTCTGTAGGCTACAAAAAACACAGAAAATGAAAACCAGCTAGGTGTCTGCTTGCTAGATAGCCTCTGCATAATCTCAACTTTGAAACAGTGCAGGGCACACGGGGTTTAGTTAAACTGAAAATGCTTTGACTACAGTACCATTCTCAATCTCTCTTCTCAAAAAAGCTTGGGATGATATACAGAAAAAAACCACATGGAGGAGGAGATTTTTGTATTCACCTTTTACTGCCTTGTTAAAAGTTACACATATATTGTCTTTTCTGTACATAAAAAAAACCCACCAAGAACTGTGAGGCTAAGCCAATGTCTAAACACAGAGAAGTTATTTGAAACAATTGTAAGTACCTTCTAAACTTCAAAGGCTTATGGTGATGGTCCCGGACATTTTATTTTCTGTGAATTCAGATTAGCTTTCAAGTGTCACATACTCAAAAGTTTGGCACTGTTCTCAGTGTCTCCTATAATCGAACAAAAAATTGACAGCTATTCTGTGTCCAGGCAGAAACACCTCATCTGCAGTTCAGTAACTCAAAGTTCTGACAGGAAAGATTTGCAGCATAATAGCATGAAAATATACCTACCTTCATCACAAACATACACCATTGTCTGGAGCAATACCTAACCCCCAAGTATCAGATTACTGTACAGCACATCAAACACTTCAAGTAGTTTTTTAGACAATTAAATTAAGTCTCAGCATTTTAATTTGGGTTAATGTTCTCATAAAGAACTAAAGTCAAATGCAGTTCATGTTCACCAGCCAAAAAAGTTCAGTTTGGGTGTTCACATTTTAGCTGTTTCCTGTCATAGAAACTTAATTTAAAAGATTTTCTTTTAAGAAATTTACTCTGGAAAACTTTGACATTTCATAACTATCAAAATATTCAGGTCCACACAGCATCCAGAAGAAAGACATTTCTTTTCACAGTTACAGTAACAGCCATTTACAGCTGGCTTTGCAAGGTTAGCCTGAAATTTGAGATCAAAGTTGACTTTTCTTCCTGAATGATCACCAACAAGCAAAATTCATCTCTTAGAATACTGAATCTGCAATGAGTTCAGCAAAGATACATGGGTGAAAGTCACAGGTGAAAAAGATTATTTAGCTCTTCCTCTAGATAACTTGAGCTAGATGTAACTATCAAGAGATTTTTTTAACTTAATCACTAAGGAAAACACGATCATTTTATTTAATATTTTTTAGAGGAGAACAAAAATGTTAAAGTATATTAAAGAAAAAGAGGAGCGATGCCTATGTTTGCATGCACTGTGTCTCCACATGACCCAGCCTGTGGCTGCTCAGGTCACACAGAAGTGCACTGCCACACACTCAAGTTTTTCATATTTTTTTTTTTAAGTAACTCAAATATCTAGAAAACAGGGAGACTGGTTTAACTTAAAAGATTTTAAGTGTGGATTATAAGTAAAGGATTATATATATTGGTATGTGTGGGATATATATTTTTGTTTTTAAAACATGCAGAAATGGATGACTAAAAGTGTACAAAGCAGCAGTAATAAATACACACTAGGAGCAACATGATGCAGGCAGGTAAAATTTCCACTGGTGCCTGAGAGGTTACCTCACTTCACACCTCAGAACTGTGTGTACAGGGAAGGGAAGTACTGTCTTGTTTCAGAGTTCACATTGTTGTTACCAACGATGTTTTTCTGAACACCATAAATACCTCATGATATAAAACAGGTTTTTAGCCATACATTATCTTCCACCTAGGACTGTTGAATCTCAAAAGAGCAATTTGCTGACCAGCTTCTTTTTAAAGTTCTATTCATAGGATACATAGGAGACTAAAACTACAGGTGCTTTTAAGTTACCCAGAAACAACCTTCTTTTTCACATTTAATAATTAAAATGGCTCAAACAGTAATTTTCCTAGGGCAAAAAAGAAAGTAACACACACCTGAGCCTGACAGTGTACGGCATCTTGAAAACAGAAAATAGATCTCAACCTCAATCCAACAATCACTGGTTAAAAAGCCATGATGTTACTATTCTCTGTATTTTACACCATGCCTCTTAACAGAGGTTGCCACCCACAGGCTAAGTATAACTCCATCCAACTTATTACAAATTCACAGTCTAGTTAACTCAAAACATGCTTAGTAACAGCTTAAATGAACAGCAATGCCAATTTCTGGCAAAGGGACAATATCTCAAACTACCATAACCAACTTCATACTGATTATATATCAATACTGTTTTCAGTCTTCTACTATGCAACTTTTGCATTCGTGGAGGAACTAAACTTGCTTAGCTCAGGTGCACAGGAAGCATAACTAGCTCATAAATAAAAACTCTGCACCAAAGTAATTTAATTTGCTTATGTTACTATTCCTTATATTCAATCTATTACCTGTGTCAAACATAAAAACATAGCTCTGAGGGGAAGTTTGGGGGTTGTTTTGTATGTTCTTGGGGGGGGGGAAGGTGTTGTTCTTTTAGGGTGGGGGTTTTTTTTGGTTGGTTGGGGTTTTTGTTTCACAGAAAGTACATTTTAGTAGTTTAATTATTATGTAAGTGTTTATTAGCATGAATTACAAGAAGTCTTGTTTCAAAGTTATCACACAATGAAGACCTTTACATTAGCCAGGTTTCCATACCAGCATTTCAGTGCCAGACTAGCTTTACAGCAAAGCATAGTTAGCACCCCTACCCTCCCAGCACAGAGTTCTCAGCCTTTCCCACTCCACAGCCCCATGGAATGAAAAAATCTGAGAACCTCCATCATGACACTAAAGAAGACACTAACACAGCCCACACATAAAACTATGCTTCAGTATCAACACAAGCATCACTGAGAGATGACTTTGACACAACAGATTAGCAAAGGCCCATCAGTGCCATGAAAATACAACACTGACTGCATCCGTGGCTACTACATTTTGCTAACCTGAACTATAAAGTCTGTACATGCTTGTTTCTAACTGGAGTTGGCCATTCACAGTTCATCTGGTAATAACATTTGTGACACTCCAGTTCAATAAATGCGACACTTCAATAAAAATGAGATTTGTTCTGATAAATTTATCTTGTAAAAATTTTCCTGATCTTTGCCTCAGAAAGCAGGGAATATTGCCTTTTTTGAAAAGATGAGTAAACTGGGTATTAGCAAGAGGCTCAATATAATTCCATAAAGTGTTTCACACCTAGACTGAGAGGTAATGATATGAAGTACTCATAAGAAATATAGTTTCTAGCACACGAAATTATCAGGCAGACTCTGCTAGTTTCCAAACATGAGGCTGCACAGATTAAAAAAAATAACACTGCAAGATGCAGGATTCTAGTTGGACTACCTTTACTTTTAGAAGACGTAAAAAAAAAAGTCAGTGTTAAAAGCGTAATCTCAATCAAAGAAAAAAAGAAAACCAGTTTTATGAGTATTAACATCCTTCACAGCAAAATTCGTTGGCAAGAACTTTTAATGTAGGATACTGGGAAAAGGGAATCCAAGCAACTTTTTCAAAAAGAGTAGCCCAGCATACGGTAAGCATATAACTAGCCACGCTCAAAAAACTAACAGGTAACAAGGTCCCTAAGACCCAGTAAAAAGAGCCTTATTTTAAAAATAATAGCAGTAACGACATACTTAAGCAAGCCTTTGAAGATTTGGTAAAGGCCTCCGGCAAAAAATCGTTTAAGAAAAACAATGTATTCACAACAAAATCCTGAAGAATTTCTCCTTCGAAGCATTTGGCTTGTATTACTCTCTCAACCTATGTAATAAGCACGAAGCTGAGAACTGCTAATAGTCTTCCCTCCCTAGAACCAGCTCTATCAGAATATAGGCTACGCAAGATTTCAGAAAGCGCTGCAACAGTAACGCGTTTTCTGCTAAAAGCTGTCTTCAGACCCCGCAGGCATATTGCGGCGCAGGTCGGACAACAGCCCCGAACGCTGCCTACCATAACGCCTGCACCGTTACGGTACTACAGCACCGCAGCGCCAGAACGGGATCGAGAAGAGACCCAACTCCCAGTGCAGCGGATGCACCACGAGAGAAGCGCGTCCCGGTTCCCCGCCACATGCAAGCTTAATCCGCAAGGCCAGGAAGAAGGGAACAGCCTCAGCCGGAGGCTGGGCCGCCCTTCGCACGCACGGCCCGCGCCGGGCCACCCCGCAGCGACGCCCTCGCCCCGCTCTCCTACACGGCGTTAGCACCCTGGGCCTGTCTCCACCAGAGCTGGGCCTACCCGGAGTCCGCGGCTGCCCGCCCCGCAGCGGAAGCCCTCGCCTTCAGCCACGGAGCCGCTCCCCTTTCCCCCCTCCACACGAGGCGGGGCCCCCGCGGCCCCCCGGGGCCCCACCGG
>VWZX01006241.1:562535-590637 GCA_013399015.1 Galbula dea | reverse complement strand
CCGGCCCAAGCAGCGACGGCAAATGGCGCGCGCTCCTCCTTCTCCTCATGGACGGCAGCGCGACCCCGGCAACACGCGGGGTTTCCCGGAACTGTTTCCAGGGACCACAGCTTCACCCACTCAGAAACTCACGCTCTGGATGAGCAGCCAGCGACACCTATGAGACTTGAGAGGCGGGATATGCCTGTCCTCACGGAGACCAATGAGAGGGAGGAGCGCTAGCCAATCGCGCAGCACCTTCAACCCTGCGCGCCGGTAGGGCCGGCACTGGGGCGGATTTAAAGGGGCAGTGCTGTCGGTGTCTTTCTAACAAAGGAAGTGCGGGGTTGTTTTGCATCGCTTTTCCCGTGCGGTGTAAGGGCCTGGTAGAGGCGGTCACGGACCATCCGTCTGAGGGGAGTGGGCCCAGTACCGCTTCCCTGGGGGCTCTGCTGTTGTTCGGGGCCGCTCTGAGTCGGGCTACGGGTGCGGGGGCGTTTCCCGATAGGGTTAACCATGGCTCGGAGTTGTGGGTGGAGGGTGAAGCAGCCGCTCTGTGCGTTGGGCCTGGCTCAGCTTCTCCCAGGCGCCGTCTCCTGCGTTAATGCTCCTGTGCCTCAAGTGGCGGCCCCTGGCCAGCCTTGGGGCCGGCCGTGGGGCCGGCCGAGGGATTGTGCGCACAGGCCTTGGCGCTGTCCGCCCATGGTGCCTCTTGTGCTTCTGGGCGCTGTTGGACCTATGCCTTGCTGCCTGCTGCGAGGGAGCCGGGACTGGGACTGCTCGCCGTTGGTCTCCAGGGCTAGACTGAACAGGGAAAAAGTGCAGCAGCATGAGTTGCAGTTCAGTCCTTCTCAGGTCATCAGTGTGGGGGACTGTGATGTCTGGTCCAGCTATTCTGTAATCAATCTGGCATTAAATATAAATTACCTGATTTGCTTGATTAGACTTTCCATGAGTACATCATCATCATCATCATCATCATGGTTAGGCTTCGTGAACAAAGATTTGGGAAGGGTTGTACCCACTTTTGTTGCAAGCGCGTTGGTGGCTAAAAAGGCCAATACGAGATAGGCATGCGCGGTTGCAAAAGGCACAGCAGAAAGACTCCTTAGATGGTGTGTTCTGCAAGGCACGATTCTTTCTGCGCTGTCTTTTCTCCTCAAGGGTGATCCTGCGTGCTTTCTCAAAAGCATCTGCAGCATTATAGATGGTGTGTCTCCAGGCTTCCCGCTTGGAGGCCAGAGTAGACCAGTTAACGATGACCAATATGGCCAAGGCTGAGATGTTGTTTCAGGGAGTCCTTGTATCTTCTCTTTGGGGCTCCTCTCCTGCAGCAGCCGGTGGCAAGTTCACCATAAAGCAAGATCTTAGGGAGGTGGTGGTCCTTCATCCTTGAGATGTGCCCTGCCCATCGCAGCTGTGTTCTCAGTAACATGGCCTCAATACGTGTGACTGCTGCTTGTTCTAGAACAGATGTATTGGTCACATAATCTGACCAGTGGATGTTGGGCGCCATGAGTACAGACTTGATGTAACAAATACATAGGTCTGGAACAAATCATCTTGTTTGTACCGGTGATGTTGTGCTGTCTTCTGCTGTTGCATAACATGAAAGTAAATGTGTGTTTGATCGGGTCAAGCTGAGTCCCACGTTATTGTGTCAAAGTGAATCCAGAGGATCTGTATGTGTATATATGGCCATGCAAACTGTCTCTGGTGAAGAAATGAAGCAGTAGCCCTCATACTCTCAGAGAATACCCTTAGCTGCAAAACGACTCTTGAAGGAGTCCCATGCATCTGTGTGATTTAAGTATGTATATTTCCATCACAGTTAACGTGGAGTGTGTGTACAAATTGAATGTGCTGCCTGATGTAAAAAAAAGTTTTCTGAGCCAGAAGTCAGAGACAAACTTGTACAGATAGGTGGATGGAGGTGTTCAGTCTATCTTGCTGAACCTGTGGGGTGGTAGACGCACTGCTTCTCTTGTGAAATCTGTTCTGCCTCTGTGACTTCCCTCTCCTGATTTGGCAGTAGTGATAGCTCTTTAGTGAATGTAGGGTCTACTGTGGTGTAGAGATGGAAGTTCATTGCATTATCCATTTGAGTTCACTGCAGCTGTTTATTTAACTTGAGTTAAGAATTACAAGCTTAAGGAGTTCTCACAGCATCAAAATTGAGAAGAATTTAGGGACCTAAGCATCTGTCTCTTTAGTGGTGCTTAATAAATGTCCTGCGAAGCTCTTAAATATTTGATAATATAGTATCCAGGATTAGAATGTGGAGTATACTGACATATCTTCAGTCAGCTGTCAACTGAAGATGATGAGAATATAGCAAAATGTATATTGAGGTTATGTATGCTTCTGCACTACCAGATATTACAGCAGGAAGATTCCTAATATACTAATTGCCAAAATAAAAACCTTGATGGCATTACTGGCAGTTTCTGTTCTGCACTGGTATTCCCAAGCCCCTTGTCAATAATTAATTATATGGAGATAGTTGTGAGCATTAGCTGGCTGTGGGTTTTGGGGGTAGGGCTTTTTTTTCATAGTTCTAATTTCATACACAAAATCTGTACTGATTTTTTTGTTGTTGTTAAACCTGGTATGATTTTTCCAGTATGGGACTTTAGCTATTTTTTTGTTAAGAGATTAACTGGGAACAGGTTGTTAGTTCTGAGTGAATCATGCTGCTTTTGTCCCCAGCTGAAAATGGTTCTTTCCTTCCATGTTTGCTTTTTGGATATTACTGTTCTCTATGTTTTGGAGGTTTACCATTCTTTCTATACGCATGGTCTGCCCTGCTGCTGTTCTCTGGGTTCTTGACTGTTGAAAGCAGCAGGACATCAGATTAACTTATTTTCCATTATACTATCATTTAATATAATGGTGGCAGAGCTCCAGGCTGGCTGTAGACCTCAGCCCTTTGGCTTACAGACCAGGTTCTATCACTCCAAGGTATCTGCAGCTGCTACCACCCTAACTTCTGCATGTACTTTGGCAGCTGCTATGCTCTTTGTCTCATATTCTAACAGTAGCCTCAGTCAAAAATTATCTGAACATTGAACACTTCTAGCCAGGAACAAGCTGTGGCATGCAGGTAGTAGGGTTAGTCCAGTGCCAAACAGCAAGCTGAGCCTGAAAGGATGTCCTAGATGCTCTGGGACAAAGAATAATTTCAAATTTTTGCTAGATTTTTCAATGTTAGTTTTTGCTAGAAAGATCTAGAATGATTACAGGTCTTTCTTATTGGAACTAAACAGATTCACAGAAGACATGATTTAGTCCTGTGCCAGGGCAAGGCAGAACAAAAACAATCTTGGAATGAAGGACAAGGTTAATCTCTGCTGTGCAGAGCTGGGTGCATCAGTCTGGGAGTGCAGGCAACAAGTCTTGCTACCTCATGAACATGCAGACGTTATGGTGTCCCTGCTCTCATCAACTGATAACAAAGAGGAGAGATGAGACCTTGGCTTCTAGCAGTGAGTCTACCTTTGCTTTTCTGATTCTTTCAGCACTCAAGAGTCCCTGGATGCTGCAGAGCAGAAGGGTGAGCATATTCAGACAGAGCAAAGGAGGTGAAGGGATTAGGTTTTTCAGCAGCTGTATGTATTATATACCCTGTGACCTGTTGACATTCTCCTATTGTCTTAATGGTCCGAGGTCAAGTTTTGCTGAGTCTTAGCCTGGTGTCATTAGTCTGCCACTCCTCTTCCAAATTTGCACTGAAACACCTTTGTTTCCACACCAGTTGCAAGATGACAGTTGATTCTGCTGTAGCTTTGCATGTGAGCTGTTAACATATACATGGAACATAACATTTTCCAATGCTTTAGACATTTTATTCTGACCACTCATCAGAACAGCTATTATGGATAATGTGTTGTGGATGCACCTGCCTCCAGCAAACAACTCGTTCTCTGGTGCTTTTCATGCAGGTCTTCTCAAGTAATTGCTAAAGCTCAGGCTTCCACAAGAAGAGGTTTGTCCTAACAAAAATCTGCAGGCTTTGTTTATCAGTAAGGAACTTTCTGAAAGTGTGTTCTACTTCCTCTGGAACAGGGAAATGCTCAGGAAAATTAGGTTTACAGAGGCCGTGCTTCTGCTATTACCATGGTTTTTGCACATGTTTATTTTGTCTTGCGCTGACCCAGTTTACCTGATTTTGGAAAACCATAAGCATATGCTTTGTCTTCATCCTACCCCATCTGCTCTGGAGTGGGGAGGATTAGTGTGAGAAATAGGCCCAAAAAGACCAGACTGGGCAACCTGGGCATCTTGCGCTAAAAACAGCCTGCTAAAGTTCTTGGATGCACCACTTTCCACTCCTTTTACTTTTGTCCCCAGCCCTCAGCCCGGCATTCTTGGCAATTTCCATCCTACTTGTGTAGGATGCAGTGCAAACTAAGCATCTTTGGAAAAAGCTTTTTTTTGCTGCAGCAATAATCACCAGCTCACTTTTAGCGGAAATAAATGCACTTTTCCTTCTTCTACAGTGGCCAAGCAGTGTTGGGCCATGTTCTCCAGGACCAAGACATGAACAGAGGATCTGGTGGTAAGGAAGGATGTGTATCTCATTAAAATGTAAAGGCCACTTGAAGAAGTGAAGCTTTTTCTTCATGACTCTGTGCTGTAGGTGGCTATTAAGAGTTGGGATGATGTGAACAGCCAGTCCAAACTTGAGGAACAATCAAATGACCAGGGTGCACCAGTGCTGGCAGGGAGGAAATCCAGACCAGTAAGCCCCTCCATGGCCTGTTAAGCACCATCCTTGCACTCTTACAACCTCAAACATCATCTTTGCATTTTGGCTGCTCTGCCCCAGAATTGCCTGAAAGCAGCTGGTGGTTTGTAGCTACTGATTTCCAAAAGACAGCTGAGCCCTGTTCTCTGGGTTGCACTAGACTGAGGGGGAGTTCTGGGAAGATCTCTGGACAGCTCTGCCTCCTTAACCCTGCAGTGATCATGTCAGGTCTGAGGTGTAATCCTGTTTTACTCCTCAGCACTCCTGCTCTGAACTGGAGTTCTACAGCAAACTGAAGGCACTGAAGTGGCTGCAGTCTGTAGGTGGCACCTCTCCATCTACTGGCACTGGAACTGAATGGCTGAACCCCAAATAAACTGCTTGCTCCTAGTCACATACATGCTCACGTCATTTGTTGGAAGCCCTACAGTATTGCAGTACCCTCCAGAGTACCATACTCTCTTGGAGAAATGTCTATCAGATTGAACACAATCATCTTAAATCACCTTTGTCTTCTTGCAGCTGAAATGCTTCTGGTAAGAGATCTGTCTATAACTTTACATCTTTCACATTTATGTGTCTCACGTTTTTCATCACAACTACTGTGAACCTTAGTAAAACAGATCCAGTATGCTCACCTGTGATGAATGGGTTCTGCTATATAAGAATCAGTAACAAGCATCTATGTCATTTGGTAACTTACTGCTGAGACTGACAGTTCAAAGTTCAATAGGATAAAAAAAACATTTCTGAAGTGTTCATCCCTGATGATGAAACTACACAAAACAAGATGATTTAACATCTTCCTTGCCAAAAGGCAGAAGTCCCCCTCAAACATTTGCCTTGAGCCACCTTTGCTGCTGATCAGACACTACACAAACTCTTCTTACTGCTTAATTCTTCTTACTAATGCCAGGGAAAAGGGAAAGATGTTTCTGCAATTGAATCTCTGTGTGAAGGTTTTAATGAGCACTAGAAACAGCGCACAAATGGGTTGCTGTGACCACAACTGTGGTGCTAGGAGCTCTTGTAGCTCACAGAACTGCTCCTGGTAAAGAGCTGGGACAAGAGGTGGGGCTGTTGAGCTGCTTATGATGTCTAGAGAGAAGTCCAGGACAGCTGTCATTTGCGAAGTAGAGATACTTTCATTTCAAGGAATTGAAACAGTGCCTGTTAACTAGGAATGGCCAAAGTGCCATTGGCATTAAACTAAAGCAGACTGGTTTCAGGGAGAATCAGGTTATTGGTACTCCCTCAAAGAGGAGGTTAATGGGTAGAATACAAATTTAGCAAATGGAGAAATTTAACAGGATGTAAGAAATCTATAATAAGGACAAATTTAACAGATGCTTACTGTCTTACAAAGGCAGTAAGTTTCACAGCCAAGTGGACTCCCTGATAGGAAGATAATTGCAAAATCAATTACTATGCCAGGTGGATAAAAATAGAGATGTTCTAATTTAGCAAAGATAAGTTCAAGAGATGGGAGACCACCACGCACATGCACCTCCCTCCTCAGTACTTCTCCCATTCGCTCAGTGGTGATTTTGGGCTCCACAAGCCATTCTATTTGCTAACCTAGGGAAAGATTCAGTGGGCTCAGAACATAAATACAGGCTGGTGAAGTAACAGGGTGAATAACTGCTCCAGGACAGGAACACACCCAAGACAGTGAAAGGGAAGAGAAGAGGTGGAAGCCATCCACTTCAGCTATAAAGGAAGACCACCCACTTTACACAGCAGCAGTTAATCCATTCAGATTCTCCAGCAGGCATACGCCTGTGGGCCATGGCTTTATAATTATCACCTGCTAGTCAAGCTGCTGCTGAAAGGGACCTATATCCCCAGCCTGCTGCTTGTCTTTCTTGTGCATACCCCCGTTGCCAAAACCTGAGAGAAGTTCAGGGTGACCTCAAAGTAGTAATTAACTAGATGTTCGTCTCCCCAAAATGAGATGGGATTATGAACACATGGTAAGGCATCTACCAGTGTAGAAGCCACCCTGAAACATGCAAAGTTGAAACATGAGGAAAGACAGATGTGTTTGAGCAAGCACTGGAGGACAAGATAGATCTCCGCTCTGTAGCGAAATACTGTATCACACACCTGAACTCTAGGGGACTTAAGGGGTTTGTAACACCTCTGCCTGTGGCACGGTAGATGATGGTGGTTCAAATAACAACACACTCCGTTTCACAACAAATTCCCTCTCCCTTACAGGCACTTGGACAAGAGGTTCTGCGTCTGAGCTTGCATGGCATAGTTAATCATTCAGTGGTGCACAAGAATGCAGAGTCAATCACAAACCCATCAATCTAAGCCCCTATCTGTTCTCTTCAGAATATAAAGTCCTAATATTTATTTCAGCTATTCCATAGTCCACTATAGCTGTGAAACTGGTCTTCAACAGGGATATCACAAATGACTTCACAGCTTTTGGGGGAAGCTAAACAGCTGACAGATACAATAGGAAAGAGACTTTTAAATGGGTAAAAAAATTGAATTTTTAAATGGGTAAAAACTAAGCAGGTCAATAGCCTTTTGCTTTTCATGACACAATTCTTCCCAGAAGGTTTCATATTCCAAGGGAGGTGGGGATGGGGAGATATTGATTTTTTTTCTCAGATTAATCAGCCCCAACTAAAAAGAAAAAAACCACAGAGACAGCTCTACAAACATCATTCACACAACTCACTGCAACACAGTCTTCCACAGACCAAGTACAGCCAGGCAATGACTTACTGTCACAGCACAACTGATCACATGGATGACATTTTCATTAAACTAGAGCTTTTAAGGGCACAGACTTCATTAGAGCCATAGTGCTGTCATTTACTCTGCAGACAAGATGTTCCACTAGCTGCACTGTTCCAGAGGTGAAAGGGTGTGGCTGAAGGGGAGCAGTGGATTGATGATGTACCAATCAATACAGGAAAACTGGGACACCTCCAGACAGACAGTCATACCCTTGTCAAGCACTTCCTACATCAAAGGATCTGATTTACCGTCTCCTGTCAGACGGGGCAATTCCAGCCACTTATCCCCTATCCCTCTAGTCCACCTCCACTGAAACACTTCACAGTGAGGTGGAGTGGCTTTTACCAGTGGTAGAAACCAAGCCTGTTGAAGCAAATTTATGGACATGATGGTGCAGGTGCAGAAAGAAAGGCTACTTTCCTACCTGCCCATTCTTACCATCTAAAATCCTTTTTGTCAGGGCTTAGTGCAGTAGGGACACACAATTTCAGTAAGTCACTTGCCATATGTTTTATGATACAATTTCTTACATTAAAATCGCATAAGTGACTGAACCTGCATAAAATTATCTGATTACATCCTTCTTTGGAAAGGGACCTAGGTAAGGAACTGGAGACAAAATAGTCACCACTGGGCAACTGAAGTCTCTGCAGAACAGAATATCCACCTATAAGTCAGATCTCAGCTGTCTTGCTCCAGGAACTTGCACCACCACAAGAGAAATCAGAATGATTCTCAAAACCAGACTTAAAAAAGTACTTTTATCTTAGTTTGTTAACTGCTTGCTTAGTGGAAAGCCATCTCCCCCCGTATCAAAGTTCTTGAGACAAAGTTACTCCTGTCTGAAGGGGTCTCTCTACACAAGTAGCATTTTTCCCCAATTTTTCTTGCAGATTTAACTGTAAAGTTAACACATCAAGTACAAAGTCATTTATTTTAAATAAATCTAAAGAAAATACTGATGTCCCATACAGGACTGCCTACTTGAGAGCATATCCTTATTTTAAAAGAACAATGAAATTTAAAATCAGACAGTTGACTTTTTTTGGTTTTTGATTAAAGTTACTGAACAGAAGAGAGAGATCAAGTTGTTTATTTGACATTGTGACAAACCACAGTATAACTGGATAGATTTGGATTATGTTGGCCAAAGCATACAGTCTTCAACGCTGTTTTACACCTCAATCAGTATTGGCCATGCACATTCAACAACAGTATTAGCTTAGTCATCATCTTTAAGCTTCTTGATCTTATACTTATGACGCTCTATTTCTTTCTGCAGACGCTCTATCTCTTTCTGGTGGTGATCGATCTCTTCCTCATGGTGTTTTCGTAAGGCAGCGAGCTGCTCTCTCTCCTTCTCCCTGCAAGAAAGCGTGGCACAAAGTGCAGCACTCGCACACCCACGGGCGGCCACAACCCTTGAGCGCGGGCCTCAGGAGCCGGCGCAGAGGGGAGGGTTTGGCTGCAGGAGGGAACGGCTGCAGGCAAAGCTTGCAGAGGCCCAGCACTAGGCCGCCTTGCCGGGCTCTGTGGTGGCTACCCTGCGGGGTGGATGAAGAGACTTGTGCAGACCGTCCCGGCGGAAGCCCTCAGCGGGGGCCGCAGGCACCGCCGCACCCCGCTCACCTGAAGTACCGCTCCTCCTCGGCCGCCTGCTTCTTCCCGAAGGCTCCCCCGGCCTCGCGGATGGCGCCGCCGCCGCCCCCGCCCTTCCCGGCGCCTTTACCCAGCTCGCCCAGCTGCGGGGAAGAGATGGGGGTGAACGGGGAAAGGACGGAGGGAGAGAGGAAGGAAAGGTGGGAGAGAAGAACGAACACCTCCGGCTCGGCCCGCCACGCCCACCTGGTCGGCGCCCGAGCCCGAGCTCCAGCGCTGCTGCTGCACCAGCAGGGCTCCACGTAGGCCTCCCCGCGCTACCGCCACTGCCACGGCCGCCATAGCTCGCCTGCCCTTGGAGGGCCGCGCGGACGACACCCAAACCCACCGCGTCACGGCCCGCACATGCGCTGTCTTCCCTTCCACAATAACCCGCCTCCGCCTGGGGCGGCGGTGGAAGCTGGGAGGTTCATACGGCTTGGGGCCGGCGGCCGTCCGTCCCCTTCGCTCCACGGCCTAGTTGCAGAAGAGGAATGAAGGGGAGAGCCGGACAGTCTAGTCTAATCTAATCTAATCGAATCTAATCTAATCTAGTCTAGTCTAGTCTAGTGTAGTCTAGTGCCGTCCCGTCCCGCTTCTCCGCTAAGGACGCTACTCCAGTGTTCTGCCGTGGGGCGCCGGGCAGCGAGAAAAGGACGCCGACAGGGCGAGGCCTGTTGCTATAGCGCGGTGGTCACGTGCCAAGGGCGCTACCCGCCCTGCCGGCCTCATCGCCTTGCTCACGTGCTCGCGCGTGGTGTCACGTGGTTCTGGCGATGGCGGCGGCGGGGGAGCCCGGGGCGGGGGGCGCCGCCGAGGAGGCGTTCCTCACCTTCTACAACGAGGTATCGGGTGCCGCCACTGGGCGGGAGGCTTCGCCCTGTCCCTGGGGTTCTGCCTGCCTGCCTGCCTGCCTGCCTGCCTGTCTGTCTCCCTGCGGCCGGCGACCTCCCCTGCTACGGCTGGGGCCTGGCAGTCTGTGCGGCGCCTGACCCGGCCTGGCTGCCTTGAGGGGAAGCCGCCGGGCCTGGCCATGGCGGTTCCCGGGGCTGTCCTGGGCCGCGGGTCGGCGGACGGGCGGGTGTGGTGGGTGAAGCCACTGGTGGTGTTGAGCAGGGGGCGACCGACAGGTGCCGGCGGGTTCATGCTCGGCCTAGGGAGAGCGGGCATTCCTGGGGCTCTCTGCTGCCGGCCCCGCAGCGTCTCTCGCTCTTCGGAAAGCGTGTGTTGTGGTTAGGGGAAGGAGCCAAGGGTTCAGCATCTATCTCGCTCCTTCAGATAAACCCACTGGGAGTTTTGTGCGCTGCGGCCTCTGAACGTATCTCTCCACTGTGCTCCAGTGCGTGGTCTTTCTGTGGACAAATCTGGGAAAGTGCGAGAGGCTTCTTTCCCTCAGCCTGTGCTAGTGTCCATTACTTTCTGCACAGTTTGGATGTCTTTACCTGAGCCTGTTCACAGAAAGATAGTGCCAGTTTGGTGAATGCTTATTACTTTTAAAGAAAAGTGAACGTTAAAGGTAAGCACGTGGTTTGGTTTGGCTTAATACTGTAAACAACAAAAAGTAAACCAAACCGAACTAAATGACCTGGGGCCAGAACGAAGTGGACTTGTATACTTGTACCAGTATCACTTAACATGCATAACGACTACCACCCCAACAGTGGGTTAAAAGCTGTATGTGGTAGCTTTCCAAAGAATCACAATAACAGTGCTAGCATAGGAGCAAACTGAGGTGCAAACGTATGGGTGTTGAGCTAAGCCATAGGAGAGACAGGCAAAGGTGCTTTCTATGGTTTTTTTGGTAGTTAAAATATAATGTTTAAAATTCTGTCGTGGTGAAGAAAATGCTAAAAAATGTGCTTTGCTAGTGCTTGACTGAAATAACTATAGACTTGGGATGAGCAAAAGATACTGTGAATTGTATTGTATGGAATGATGATGACTGGTATAGTAGGTTACATAGGAAAACAGGTAAGCACATTGTGATGGTCAGTTAATATAGGTCTCTGTCGTTCTTCAGGTAAAGCAAATTGAAAAGCGAGACTCTGTTTTAACGTCAAAAAATCAGATTGACAGGCTGACCCGACCTGGATCTTCCTATTTCAACTTGAACCCTTTTGAGGTTAGTTTAAATGTTTTATCCTCCCTTTTGACTTGGTATACCACCTTCCAAATTTACTGAATATTTATTTCAGTGGAAAGACCAAACATAAAGAAAGAGAAAAAAAATCTCCAGATGTGGATCACTGCACGGATGATTTAGAGAAGACAGAAGTATTATGTATATGTGATTATTCTCTTTTTCAGTGTTTTATGGCATGCACAAGCTATGTTCTTTTGACAAATTTCCTTTGTGCAACAACACTGGATCATTTGGCACATTAAGGCTACATGTCTTCTCAATGAGAACATAACAGCTACAGATGGCATGCTTGTCAGGTTCTGTTCTGAGCACTCTTGACTCAGCATTTTTACTTGTGTCTTTTAGTTTGGATGTTTATCCTGCTGAACTTGCGTAGTGCATAGAGTGAGAGGACACTCGCTACTCACACAAGTGAGCAGTATTTGAGGAGTCACTGGAAAATGGATAATTCCCTTGCAGTTTGCATAGTTTGCTTCCAGCTGCAGTCAGTTATAAAGTCTTAATGAGTATGAAGGCCTGAAGACAGTAAGTAGGACAATCTGCTGTTCATCTGGAACTGGCTTTCCTTATGTATTCCTTCCTGATACCATCTTCATCTGCTTTTTTAAAGCCTTGTGTGATTTTTTTGTAGTCTCAATTTAGGGCTGGTCAGCCAGAGTACTTGGCAGATTCACCTTGACAATATTCAGTTCTGTGTAGATCTTAGTACTTCGCTTGGAAAGTGAATTAAGAAAGCCATTTAGAAGTAGACTGTAGCTTTCCTGTAAGCGAGTGTGTTTTATTTACAGATTCTTAGTGTCAGACCAGCATTTGTCTGCATTTAGTAGGCTCGCTTGTTGCTTAGGACTTCTGTTCAGTAAAGTAATTCACAAAACTGCTCATGAAGTCTGCCACATCCCTAAAGATCAATAGACAAGTGTGCTTGTTCATGGAAACCAAACAGCAAAACTTCCCTGTCTTCTTTTAAAATGATAAAATTAATAAATACATAGACAGTATTATGTTTCCTGCTCGAAGTTCTGAGTTATGATCTGACAGTGTCCCAAAGCCACCATATGCTTCCATTTCTGCCCAACTAAGCATTGCTACAGGACCAGTTGATGGTTTAAACCAGTTTTGGCTATTTGGGGATGGCAGCTGTCTATATGAGACATGAGTGTGGAAGGGACACTGGCATTGCCAGAGGAATCTAGCATTGTTAAAAGTAGAACATCCAAAATGTGATGTCTCTTAAATGTTTCTGTTTTACTAGGTGAAAATTCATGTCCTGAAGCAGCTTTCTGATAAGGAGGGCTTTCTGGTGTGGCTGTATGCCAGTGAACCCTGTGTTTAGAGCTTGCTGCCAACCTCAAATATGGGGAGTATTATCAAACCTGGTCTGCTCTCATGGTCTCTTTTAGGTACTGCAGATGGATCCTGAAGCCACAGATGAAGAGATCAAGAAAAGATTTCGGCAGGTATTTCGCTTTTGCACTTGAAGCCTCTGGAAGGAAATTAGAAGCTCAGTAGAGATTGTACAGCTGTGCTTGGGAACAAGAAAAATGGTAAAGCTGTATCTGGGTAGAGGAGTAGCCATTTTGGGAAGAACTGCATAAAACAATCATTGTATTGACAAGAGGAGAGCTGCAGAAGTGTCCCTGGTCCATGCATGGTATGCTTCTTTGCCTGTAAAGTGTGTGATGGGCCTATTAGAAACTAATATGCCCATGTATAGTCAGCTTATTGAACTTCAGTTCAAAGAGGAGATCAAAATTCATCAGAAATTAAGAACTGAAAAAAGGTGTTCTTCTCAATTATATGGACTTGGATCCAGAAGTGTATTTTCTGTGAAGTTTCTTTAAGAATTTCAGTGGTCGTTTTTGGTGACGGGGTTACCAGTTACAGCAGTAGTCTATGCAACACAGAAAACATTACCCCAGGCTTACCCTGCTAACAGATCTGCAGGAGAAGTTTGAGTTTACTGAAAGCATGCAGCAAACAAATAATATTTGGAGGGCTGTAGCCTCCCACCTGAATTAGTGGTGTAAACATCAAGAGCTGTCTTTAGGCAGGAAGCTGTGCTGGCTAACAGAGGAACAAGCATGCCAAATTGGTGATGGTATATGGGCTACTTCTTTATGTGGGAAGTTGGAGGATAACCTTTTAGTCTGTTGCTGACTTTTCAGTTCTGTGAAACAAAAACTGGGACTGCCTTAGCTTTAGGGTGATACCACAGGGAAATGTTTTGAAGTCAATGTGATGAAATGAAAAAAGAGCACAGAATAATTGTGTGTTGTAGGAATCAAACACCTAAATACAGAATGTGGGCCAGCCAACATAAGGAAAAAGACTGGCTGTAGCAAATCACAGAATAGATCAGAACCATGCTCCTCTTTAGGACTGGAGGCAAGCCTTTTTCCTGTGAACTAGAAAGTGCCATCTGTAGAGTTCAGGAAGTAATTATTTTGCATTCTTTGGCACTGATGCAATTTCAGCTGCTGCACAGTGACTGGCTTTGAACATTGTGTTAGGAAAGATGCTGATAGAGTCCTTACAGCAACAGCAAAAATAAGGGGCCCAATAACGTTTGAAAGAACTTTCTTTTTCTCTGGAAGCAGAAGGTGGAGGACATGTGCTTACAGCCTGTTTAAGATTGCTCTAAAGATGGTAGTGGTCAACATCCTGTCTCTGCTGGAGTTTTGTTAACTTCCAGTAAAGGAGCCTAAGATAAAACATACCTACTCTTAAATAGTTTGGTATTTGAACAGCCTTAGGAATACTGCAGAACTTCTTAGGAGACATTGTTGAGTAAAAGGTAACCTTTGGTTGAGGTTCTTGTTTATGAGACAAAGGATACAAAAGTTGGGTTACCAAGGACTTCATATCAGTCATAGGCACTGCAGCTGAAGGGTATTTTTGTTGTTCTGTACGTCCCAAGCTGCAGCTTTTATCAGACAACCTATTTATTACATGGATTGTATTTGATTTAGCAGCTTTTACTGATGCATACTTCTATGTGTCAGCTGATTTGTCCATACACAAAGGAATGTGATCCATTGTGATTCCTTCTACTTGAGACTGCTGCCCTCCTCTCACCAAAATCTCTGAAATATTAATCATCTTTTACAATGATCTTGATAGCAAGATCCTTTCTCTTGCAGTTGTCAATATTGGTGCATCCAGACAAAAATCAAGATGATGCAGATAGAGCACAGAAGGCATTTGAAGGTAAATGCTCTCACCCTTTTTCTGGGCTGATGTATGATAGTAGTCAGTCTGCTATTTTTCTGTAGTTAGCTTAGATGTTTATTGGGAGTGGAGGCCCCACTGATGGTCAGAAGAATTCCTGTAGAGGCACTTCAGGTGAGGGGAAAGCAGATGTGTAGGGTGGCATTTCAGCAGAAGATTTCACTAGGTGGTGGTAATTGCACGGTCAGTTCACAGTGGGGACAAATGCATCTGTGGGGTTTCAAGGTTGTTTTAATCTGTGTTAGATTTTATTCAAAGAAGAAGTGTGATAGTTTTAGGTGTATGTTTTGTACTATGATGAGGCATTATGCACCTTAAACTTCTCGTGCCCTGTAACTTGGTAGGACTGATACTTTTCACCCAGCTAACTCCAGAAGGTATATGACAGTTTCTGCCATTACTGTACACCAAATCTCATTTGACCAATTGTGGTATCACTTAACCTTGATGTATTTAAAAAACAAAACAAAACCCAAGCATACAAATCCCCATCAAATTCTAGAAAGCAAAATTTGTGTAGCCAACAAGTAGCAATCCTGCAATGCCTTGTGAATGTGACTACTGGTGCTATTAATGTTGATGTTTTTTTGGTTTTTTTTTTAGCTGTAGATAAAGCATATAAGTTGCTGCTAGATCAGGAGCAAAAGAAAAGGGCCTTGGATGTGATACAAGCAGGAAAAGAATATGTGGAACACACTGTAAGTATTCCATAGCAATGTCCGGGTGTTGAGGTGAGTGATAATCAGTCATTCATAATTTGCCTTTTGGAACACCTGCTGCATGTTTAGGTCATTAAAAGGTGAGCTAAGCAAACCTCATAATGAAGACATGCAGGTGGACTCAGCTCTTCACGGCATGAACAGATGTTCTTTGTCCAAGACTGCTCTTGAGCTCAGTGCAGGATAATTTAGTAAAATTCAGTACTTGAAATAATTAGGTCAGACCACATGATCTGACCTAAATTTTTTTTTTCAAGTCTGTGAATGAATGATGCAGTTCAAATAGGAAGAAAATAGCTGGTGACAGCAGGGGACTGGACATTTTGAGAGGAAATGACCTATAAGTGTAGGAGCTTGGATCGAATCGTCCAGGAAGTTAGTTAAGTGATATGGGTGGACTAAAACACAACAAGCTTGAGAAAACAGATGATATGGGAGAACTCAGATGATCTAAACTAAGGAAAATTTTGTCCTGCTTGTTTTTGTTAGTCTTTTGAGTATTTCAAAGCAAAATAAACTTTGTACTAGCTTGGATGGTGTATATTGGATATGAATATATCTTACAAACAAATAAAAAAACAATAAAGGGATTGTGTTGAATGAATACTACCTAACATAGTATTTTTGATTAATACAGTTTATCTGATAACAATCTTGTATGTGTTTATCTGGACCTAGGACCAGGAGGTTTTTATCTAAAATAAAACATTAATCTAATGCAAGAACTTAGTGTCATCCAGAGTTCTTCCCACATAGTGGAGCAGGAATGCAGAGCTACTTGGATATGATTATGTAAGCTCTATAAACTTCTAAGGCTCCTATTTTTGTGCTTAATCTTTAGGTGAAAGAAAAAAAGAAGCAGTTGAAGAAGGATGGAAAAACTCCCACTGTAGAGGAGGATGATCCTGAAGTTGTAAGTCATATACTGTTCAGAGAAACTGGGGAGTACTAAATGTGTTTTGAGGAATCAAGACTAATACTCAGTACAGAAGAATTTATTAGACTTTGTTAAACAGAGTGTTCTGAATCCTTGCACTTACAGTAGAACAAATTCTGATAAGCTGCTGTAGAGTACAATGTGTTGGGTAACATCCATATATTTTAGAAAATAGTTCAACTACAGTGTAAAGAGTAAATATATCATAAGATTATAGAGATCAAAATACCTGATTCTTTTCTTGGAGCAAGTCTTCATTGCTTGTGCCTTATGCACTCTTTTTTGAATTCAGTTTCTTTTTGTATTCTGAATGCTGAAACTGTGGTGTTCTTGCTCCTAGCAGAGGCATGTATAGAACCCAGTGGAGCATATCTAAAATGTGCTTTTAGTAACATTTTGTAGTAAGAGCTGTCTTAGCTATTTCTTCATATAGCACTTGAGGATAAATGTGCAACAAATCACTTTTAATAAAAAAGACATGATTAAACCTAGTTCTTCTTACCTGGTTTTTAGTCTGTAGTCAAGCAGTACTAGAAGCTTTGACAGAATGGCAGATGATTATCAAACACTGACATCATTAGTCTTACTGTCATTGCCGTTTTATTAATGTAACTACAGTAACCATCTTATTTTCCATTGATTTTCAAAAGTCTCTTGTTCTTTAATAATAAAGTTAAAGTACTGATATTTCCTATTGGAAAGCCAACGGCTAGACTTTTGCAGCACATCAGGAAGATGTGCTGGGAAGTTACCCTCTAAACAGTGGCAATTTTGCCTATTTTTGTCAAATATAACATTGCAAGACTCAACAGAAGAAGTGAGCTTGAAATAAACAGTTCTGTTTTGGCACAGCTCTGCAATTACAGATGAAAATGAGACTAATATGAGGCTAATAAGTAGTTGTTTACTGATGTCAAGGCCAGAATTTAATCGGCAGTGTTTTGCACCTTTTTGCATGCTGCTGCTACTGACTACTGTTAAGGCAGGGCACGGGGTGATGAGGGCATACATATGCTTCTTGCATTCTTCTTAGGCTTCTTACGTTCTTACATAAAACAGACCTCTCTAACTGTTAATGGGTGTTGTTTTAAGACTGAATTTGTGTTTTACAGTTCAAACAAGCTGTATACAAGCAGACAATGAAGCTTTTTGCTGAACTGGAAATAAAGAGGAAAGAAAGAGAAGCGAAAGAAATGCATGAAAGGTATGAGCAGCGTTCTGCTTGTGCAGTTCAGACTCTTCCCCCCTTGTGCTTACTCAGAGAAAATAAGGAGTATAACTTTTAGAAAAGTAGTAAGTTGGAACAGACCTCTAGATTTCACAGAATCACAATATTAGGAGTTGAAAAGAACCTTGAAAGGTATCTAGTCCAACCCCCCTGCAACAGCAGGATTCCCTAGACCAGGTCACACAGAAGCATGTCCAGACGGGTTTTGAGTATCTCCAGAGAAGGAGACTCCACAACCTCTCTGGGCAGTTCATCTCATCCAGCCTCCTGCTTGAGAGCAGGGCCTTGGATTAGGTTAAAAAGGGGGCTGTCAAGCTGACTTCCACTGATGTGGATTCCACTGCTTTGCTGGGCAACCTATGGATTGTAGAGCTCTGTGCATGAGAAATGCAAACAGGAAACTTGCCCTTCTGTATTTAAGACAATTATATATTTGATATGCTTATATACTTTTTTTTTAAAGCCAGCCAAAACAGTGAAATGGTGACTAAATTTCTGCATATTGTTAGCAAGCAAAGAATTGATTTTTTTCATTTAAATTAAATGCCAGATGTGTTCCTGAGCTATCTTAGGTGTTTTGATCACATGTTGCCTGGGTGCTCTCTGTAAATGCACTTTGCAAAGCAGGATTTCTGTGTTGGTCAGTGAAGGCAATCTAGGAGATGGTCGGTTGCAGAGTATTACTTTTCAGGATAGATTAAAATTAGGAGGGGAAAAGTTTCACCCTTACATTGCATGCTCAAATGTTTATTAAATTCTCAAAATGTTTACTCTCAACTTATCACTACCGTTATGAAGGAGTCCAACTTGCTTTGCCAAGTGAGAGAAGGTGACTCACTAAGTACATACATGCTGTCAGTGGTGCCAAACCATCTTATGTGCTTGCTGCTCTTCCAGATTTGAAATAAACTTTATTTGCTGTGCTCTCTTAGGTGTGCGTATTTTATCTCTTCCGATAAGATCTTTAATCTGCCAGGAAATCAGAAGAGCTTTCCGAGATATTTTGTAAGAAAGCATTACTGCATTTCTTTAAAGTAGATGCTTTTGGGTTCATAACATTTTCATGGCTTACCTTACAGGAAGCGACAGAGGGAAGAGGAAATTGAGGCGCAAGAGAAAGCTAAACGAGAGCGAGAATGGCAGAAGAACTTTGAGGTAATCAAGAGCCTGCTGATGGGGCTTTCCAGAAACATGTCTGGTAAATTAAGGTGTAGTATTTTTCAGCTCTGTCAGCAGTTCATTCTTGTCCCTAGTCAGAAATTCGAATTGCTGCTTGCCCTAGTTCACTTGTGACCAATAAAACTTAATCTGGCAGCTGTTCAACCACTTGTGTGCACTGTTGGTGGTACTTCTCAGTCTGGTTGCCAACACTTAAAGAATCTGTAATTCCCATGAATATCGGAGACCTGATGACAGTCATTTTCCTTTGACCTTTCCACTCTGTATTCAGGGTTTAGGTGCATTAGAAGTAGCTTTATGGCTGTTGTGCAGCTATTCTAGGGGTCAAACCTATAGCTTGCCAAAATATTTGATCCCACCTGTAACTGTTCTCCCATTATACCCCAGAGGTGAAGTTTTGTGACATGCAGGAGGTGGTGGGCAGGAAGGGAGTCAGTAACAGTGTGCAGGACCTCATGAAAAGATGAGCTAGATTGTTCATTTAATCCCAAACCAGATCACCATCAGTGTTCAAGGGGACTTTATAAAGAGGGTGTTTGGGAGAGAAGTGTATGAGCTGGACTGGCCTCCTTGGAAAGGTGGACAAGTAGGATGTTTCTGACACTTGGCTGGGAAGAGTTTGTGTTAATGTGTTGTATAAGATTGGAATAGGAAGATGAATATTCTGGAAAACTTATGTAATGCTGCTGTGCTGAGTGTGCTATGGGTTGCATCATGTAATGCCAAAGAGATAAATTAGTACAGTGCTGCCTTGCTGCTGGCAGAAGTTCTGTGTTCTCACACCAAAAGGGCCACAGAAGTTGGGTATTGTAGCTGTAGGGATGCAGTAAAGCATGGCAGCTGAGGAAATGCGAGCAAGCAAATAATGATGGACCAAATGGGAGCTGCAAAACTAGTCATATTACAGCTCTTGAGTATCTGCTCTGAGTCCTCAAACACTTCTGGACAGCTGAACCTCTGCACTTGCAGATCTTGTCTTCAGCCTTGGTGGTGACCATTTAATCCGTGTGAAAAGACAGTATCAGATGTAAGCGTTAATGTCAAAAATGGATCACTGGAATGCACAAGAATAAGCAGCTTATTTCTGCTAGTGACCATCAGTGACTGAGAGTGAGTGAAGGTGATTGGAGACAAAGTAACACATGAGTTCTTGACTGCCCCTCTATGGGTACTAATTCTGTGTCTACCTTTAAAATATATTTGAAAGGAATATGTCTGTTGTTGCTTCAGGGAAAAAAAAAACTTAAGTTGATATTCTGAAAAAAAAATCACAACCAAAACTAACAAACAAATAAACCCAACACAAAAATCACAACTTCTAAGGGTGCTCTCATTGTATGTCTGCATTGCTCTTCTGTGCTTTCCTGCTCCTGGTGATTCTAGTCCTTGTCTGCATACTGCATCATAGTTCTGATCCTGTCTCTTTCCTCTAAAGATCTGTAGGTTTTGTCCCTCATATATGTTCTGCAGTATTTCTGAATACTCGTAGGAGTATCTGTGCCATCTAAGCGGTTGTCTGCTGTTTCCAGAAGCTATTCGTAGGCCACTTTCAGAACTGAATTATATCTTGATGTGTTTTAGAAGCAGCATGTTGGAACATCCACTTTCTCCCACCCCACACTCTAACTTTCATAGTGATTTCAAGAATAGGTTCCACCAGCAAACTGTAAGAAATAAGAATGCTTGAACAGAAGTTGCCAGACAGTCTTATCCCTAGCGACTCTGATCACAGAATGGTTAAGTTTGGAAGAGGACATCTGAGGTCCGTCTGGTTCAACTCCCCTTCTCAAACAGGACCACCTAGAGCTACTTGCCCAGGACCTGGGCAAGCAGGACCCAGGACCTGTTAGACATTGGAACAGGCTGCCCAGGGAGGTAGTGGAGTCTCAGTCCCTGGAGGTGTTTACAGAGGGTCTATGTAGTAGTACTAGTAGGGAGATGGTTTTAGATGATGGTGCTAGGTTGATGGTTGGACTTGATGATCTTGGAGGTCTCTTCCAACCTTTATAATTCCGTGATTATGTGACCATGTCCAGTTGGCTTGATGGCTTTTGAATACCCTCAGTGATGGAAAGTCCACAACCTCTCTGGGTGACCTGTTCCAGTGTTCAGTCACCCTCCATAAAAACCATGTTTTCAGATGTTCAGATTGAGGCTCCTGTGTTTCAGTTTGTGCCCATGGCCTATGGTTCTGGCACTGGAGGTGGCCAAGAAAGAGCCTGCCTCAGTATTCTTTTCACCGTCCTTCAGATGGTTGTACACATTGATGAGATCTCCCCTGAGCCTTGACTTCTTCAGGCTGAACGGTCCCAGCTCTCAGGCTTTTCTCATATGAGAGATGCTACAGTCCTTGAATCATTCTTGTGGCCCTTTGTTGGAGTTTCTCCAGTATGTCCATGTCTCTTTTGTACTGGGGAGCCCAGAACTGGACACAGCACTCCAGGTGTGGCCTCACCAGTGCTGAGTAGAGAGAAGGGAAGGATCACCTTCCTCAGCCTGCTGGCAGTGCTTTGCCTGATGCAGCCCAGGATGCTATTCACCTTCTTTGCACAAGCACAGAGCAAAGTCTGGACTTTAAACTTCAGGAAGGCAAATTTCCAGCTGCTGAAAGACTTGTTGGGTGAGGTCCCCTGGGAAACTGTCCTTAGGGACACAGGAACCCATAAGAGCTGGCAGTTCTTTAAGCACACTCTTCTTAGAACGCAAGAGCTTTCCATCCCCCTGGGCTAGAAATCATGTGGGCACTGAGGGGGCTGGTGTGGCTGAGCAAGGACCTGCTTCTCAAGCTGTGGTGTAAGAAGGAAATGCATAGGCCGTGGAAGCAGAGACAGTTGAGTCTGTGGGGAGAGTATAGGGAAATGGTTAGGACCTGTAGGGATGAGATCAAGAAGGCCAAGGCACAGATGGAGCTGAACTTAGTGAGGGATGCAAAAAAACAATTAAAAAGGGTTCTATAAGTACCTTAACCAGAAAAGGAAGGTCAGGGTGAGTGTTCCCCCTCTGATGAACAAGGAAGGAAAATTAGTTACAATGGGTATGGAGAAGGCTGAGCTACTCAACAAGTTCTTCATTTCAGTCTTTACTGGCAGCCAAGCTTCCCGCACCAACAATGATTTGTTAGTCCTAGGTGAGTATTGGGGGGGTGAAGGGCCTCCCACAGTAAGTGAAGGGCAGGTTCAGGATCACCTACTGAAACTTGCTAAGTCTATGGGCCCTGATGACATACATCCTAGGTCCTAAGGGAACTGGCTGATGTAGTTGCAAGACCACTCTCCATCATATTTGGCATGTTTTGGCCGTCAGGTGAAGTCCTGAGTGACTGGAGGAAGGGTAACATCACCCCCATTTTTATAAAAGGTAGAAAGGAAGACCCAGGGAACTATAGGCCAGTGAGCCTCACCTCTGTGCCTGGGAAGATCATGGAGAGGATTGTCATGGAAGTGATGTTAAGGCACATGCAAGACAAAGAGGTGATTCTAAGAAGCCAGCATGGATTTGCTAGGTGCAAATTGTGCTTGACCAATCTGGTGGCCCTCTGTGACGGAGTGACTGCAGCAGTTAATGAGGGAAGACCAACTGATGTTGTCTACCTGGACTTTTATAAGGCCTTTAATACAGTTCCTCATGACATCCTTATCTCAAAATTGGAGAGCTATGGATTTGATGGGTGGACTACTCGGTGGATAAGAAATTGGCTGGGTGGATGCAACCAGAGAGTTGTGGTCAATGGCTCTTTGTCTAGGTGGAGACCAGTGACAAGTGGTGTCCTTCAGGGCTCTGTCTTGGGACCGGTGTTCTTCAATGTCTTTATTAATGACCTAGACAGAGGTATTGAGTGCACCCTCAGCAAGTTTGCAGATGACACGAAGCTGAGTGGTGTGGTTGACACGCCAGAAGGGCAGGATGCGACTCAGAGGGACCTGGACAAACTCGAAAAGTGGGCCTGTGAGAATCACATGAAATTTTAATAAGTCCAAGTGTAAGGTCGTGCATCTGGGTAGGGGCAATCCAAGATATATGTAGAGACTGGGAGAGAAACTTGTTGAAAGCAGTTTTGCAGAGAAGGACTTGGGGTCATGATAGATGAAAAACTGGAGATGAACCAGCAATGTATAGTCGCAGCCCAGAAGGCCAACTGTATCCTGGGCTGCATCAGGAGAGGCGTGACCAGCAGCTCTAGGGAGGTGATTCTGCCTCTCTACTCTCCCCTTGTAAGACCCCACCTGGAGTACTGTGTCCAGTTCTGGCATCCTCAACATAGAAAGTATGTGGACCTGTTGGAGCAGGTCCAGAGGAGGGCCACAAAGATGATCAGAGGACTGGAGCACCTTCCCTACAAGGACAGGCTGAGGGAGTTCGGGTTGTTCAGCCTGGAGAAGAGAAGGCTTCGGTGGGACCTTATAGCAGCCTTTCAGTACCTAAAGGGGGATTACAAGACAGAAGGGGAGAGACTTTTCTGCTGGTCAGGTTGCAGTAGGACAAGGGGGGATGGATACAAGCTGGAGGAGGGGAGATTTAGGCTAGGAATTAGAAGGAGGTTAATTACCCAGAAGTTGGTGAGGCACTGGAACAGGTTGCCCAGAGAGGTTGTGGCTGCCTCATCCCTCGTAGTGTTCAAGGCCAGGCTGGATGTGGCCCTGGGCAACCTGGTGTAGTGCATGTGGCATCCCTGCCTATAGCAGGGGGGTTATAACTATATGATCTTTAAGGTCCCTTCCAAGCTGGGTGATTCCATGATTGTAGCAAGGGCGTATTGCTGGTGCACCAGCAACCTAATGTCCACCAGGAGCCCCATGTTCTTTTCTGCCAAGCTACTTTCCAGTTAAGTGTTCCCCAAATGAGTTGTGGGTT
This sequence comes from Galbula dea, assembly GCA_013399015.1. Lineage (NCBI taxonomy): Eukaryota > Metazoa > Chordata > Aves > Piciformes > Galbulidae > Galbula > Galbula dea. Next base: position 567,231 of record VWZX01006241.1, on the reverse strand, counting down.
GTTCTTTCTCGGGCAGGACTTTACACATCTTGTTGAACTGCATGAGATTCTTGTTAGCGTGTTTCTCCAGCCTGTAGTGGTGTCTCTGGATGGTAATACAATCCTCTGACCTATCAGTCTCTTCTCCCAGTTATGTCAGTGACAAATTTGCTGAGGATGTACTCTGTCCTGTCATCCAGATCACTGCTAATGCTTGGCGTACCTCCATCGTGCCATAGGGAAGGAGGAGAATGAAGCAGAAGGCTGTTGTAGCCAGAGCTTGTGTGCAGCAGCAGTATTGCAGGCACAGTTATGTTCAGATAGACCTTGAGTGTATGGATCCCATACTGTGAAGTGGATCATCCTTGGATTTGTTTTGTCCTACTGTGTGAAACCTTCAGCCTGTAGGTATCATAGGTTAGCTTTTTGGGGAGTCTTCTTGCTTTGTTTGGTTTTTGGTTGCTTTTTTTTTCAGGAAGGGTTTCTGCTGCTCTGCAGGTAGGCCAGGGAGAGGAGAAAAAAGTGCACAAGAAACTTCTTCTCATTGTGTCTTTGTGATGAAGCTTGGGGCAAGAAGCATGAGAGAAGACCACAATGTTTCCCTTCTCTGTTCTGTGACTCCACACTGCAGCACAAGGAGAGCTGTCTCAAGGATGTGAGACAGAGTAAGGAAATGGCATGTTTTGGACTTAGAGAATAGTGACACCTATTGGAGACGAGGTTTCTTCAATCAGAGGATTCTGTAGACTCTAATCAGGATGCACATCCCAAGCTACTTGCTTCTCAAACAAGGCTAATGTTTATACTGGTGTTTGTAAGCTTACTTGTAGTTCCACTGTACTGTGTCCATTGCTGTGGCTCTTCACAGTGTCTGTATGTCCTGGCTACCAGGATGCTACATGCTGGATAAATGGGAAATTGTTATTGTTCTCCTGAAACTAGTATGTACTGCCTTTTCTTTGGCTTTTGCACATAACTCTCCATTTTTTTTTCTGTTGTTCCCAGGAAAGTCGGGATGGTCGTGTGGACAGCTGGAGAAATTTCCAGGCAAATACAAAGGGGAAGAAGGAAAAGAAAAACAGGACCTTCCTGAGACCTCCCAAAGTAAAGATGGAGCAGCGTGAATGATCCTGGCATCACTGCTCAAGTGCAGCTCCCTTACCTCCCTCCCTGCTTTCAAGGACTCATTGGCACCTAGAGTAAGAATTGCTTTTTGGTAGACTGTTTGTTTCCTGTACAATTAATTATTGGTCAAAGTATTTTTTGTACTCTCTTCATTTAAACTAGGGCCATAGTATGAACTCAGCCAGAAACCTGCTACATGTAGAACACTTGGCTTAGGAGAGTCCCCATCATTATTGCTGTCCTGTTTGTCTGCTGCCCTGTAACTTGATGTTTTGTACTTCACAGAGATTGTGCTGTTTCACCACTTCCATTTCTAGTTTGAGAGCTGAACAAAATATTGGAAATGCATCCGTACCTTTCCAAACATCATCTTTCTCGGCAAGTTCAGCTTTGTAAAGGTCTGAGCTGAGTCTGGGTATCTGCTTCCAGCACTGTGCAGTGCAGCTGACCTGCAGTTAAAGTCCTGCAGCTCCTCACTGAACTGAGTGGTGCTTGGAAGGACACTTCCCCCAAAATTTCCAAACTAAAATCCCAGCTCTCAGGCTTAGAATTCTGTTAAGATCAGACCAGTTGGTCACTTCCTGTAAGGGAAAAATAACTTCTCTTGATTAATAGTTAAGTTGCAGTGATCGGTATGTAAAATAAATTTTTACCCAAGTTACCAGTTGTTGTTGTTTTTCTCAGAATTATTTAAAGATGAAATTGCAAGGGTGTGAGTTGAGTGCTGGCCACTGAAGTGTTGCTGCTCTTCAGCATGAACACTTTCCCTGATAAGGGTCTGCTGTCTGTTCTGGCTTGAATTTTGAAGTAGCAGTCCTACAGTGTGGCGCCCAGGAGGACAGAGAGATGATGTTTCTTTCCTGAATGATGCTTGGGTGGATGCAGGTGTGCCAGAGTCCCTGCTGAAAACCGAGCTTGTTTCTGTGCCTTTGGGGAGTGTGCATGGGTTGGAGGAATTGGGCATCTGTTAGGAGTGCAACTCCTCAGGGCTATGGGATGAGCTCAGGAGTTTTGATTTTTAAAGTCCTACTTCGTGTGTGTAAGTTTGTAAGAGATTCTTAACTGTTTAATGGCATAAAAATTGGAGTATACTACAGATTCACATGGAGAATACTGGCAGAATCCTCTGGAGACCTTTTCACAACCTCTTCCCATCTGTCCTGATGGCCATCACCATACTTGAGCCCTGTGAGTAGCTGCCTTCATGAACACACTGCTTTTCTTCTGCTGTTAGCCAGCTCTTTGTGCTAGTTTAAGAGGTTAAGAACTAGCAGGATCTCAATATGGTCTCAATACAAGAGAGATTACAAGTCAAAATTACAATTTAATAACAGATAAGAAAATGAACATTACAATAAATGCAACAAACTTAGTTTTAACCCAGAACTAACAACCCAGCACCTTGGGGCACGAGAAGAAATGGTGCTGTAAGCCCCTGCACCCAGCTCCATGTGCCCCTCCCCCTTTCCCTGAGTCCCAAACAAAGGCACCTATTTGTTTTGCAGATGAAAAGTCACAGTCTAGTTGAAGAGTAGGGGTCGAGAGGAATCTCAGGGAAGGTAGATCCTGGCGAATCCCTGCTGCACGAAGGGGTCTCGGCAAGAGGTCCTGGAGGTTCCGGTCCTTTTCTCCAGCTCTGCTGAGTGGCTCCGGAAGTCTCTCTCAGCCCCAAGACAATACCCTCCCTGGTTGCAGTGGGAATGGCTGACCCCTCTGCCCCCCATGGGCACGAATGACTCCTGGGCTGGGGTTGTGTGTGTCTGTGTGTGTGTAAAAGTGACATAGAGGTATAGAATACACAGCTTTGATAAAACTGATCCCAGCAGTTAAAAACCAGGACGCTTTTCACTTGGACTTGCTGTCTTATGTGCCCTCATCTTCAAATAAGTGCAGTTCTTTGTGCTGCTATTTGTTTCTCAGGCATTGGTGAGGTCTGTCTTCAGAAAAATTGGTTCTACTGCCCCTGAAGAGATTACTCCATCTTCTGGTGTCTCTACTGTCTAAGTCTCTTTCTGCTTGCTAGGGAGGAGCGATGTGATTGAGTTATTGTCTTACCAACAGATTTCTGCAGGGTAGTGAAAGGTGGCTGGTGCTCTCCACCTGCCTTTGTTTCTTCTTTTCCTCTCATGAACACTGGTCAGTGCAACCAGAAGTAAAGTGAAACATCCTTTCCTAATAAAACTAAGGTATGAACCTGTTGACTCTTACTATGTATTCCTTCATCCGTAGCTGATATCAAGGGGATGGAGGAGAACACCACTTGAGCTCCTGATCCCTTTACCAGTTGCCCCAAAGCCCTGAAATCTCTTTTAATTGATTGTGAGCCTCTCATTGGTACATCATGACTACCCACCTGAAGGATCAGGAGTGGGTAATAATCTGCAGAATTCACAAGGGCAGGAATTTTATCTACAACATCCTTTACCTGGGCACCAGGGAGACAGCAGACCTCCCTATGAAGCGGGTTTGGTCTGCATATCAGGCCCTCTGCTCCACTCAGTAGGAAGTCGCCTATTACAATAGCCTGTCTGGTTTTCTTTTTATTGCCTGTTTTTATGTAAAGGGGTCAGGAGCTCAAGTGGTGTTCTCCTCCATCCCCTTGATATCAGCTATGGATGAAGGAATACATAATAAGAGTCAACACGTTAATTCGTGGCTCCGGGACTGGTGTCATTGGGAGGGCTTTGGATTTTACAATCATTGCTCTCTGTACAAGGTGTTAGAGCTGCAAACAGCAAATGGGGTGCACTTGTCCCGGAGGGGGAAAAAGATTCTGGGGCAGGAGTTGGCAGGGCTCATTGATAGGGCTCTAAACTAGGTTTGAAGGGGGAAGGGGCTAGGAACCTTAAGCTTGCTTGTGACAAACAGCAGAGCAGCACGAGGGGCAAAAGGATGGAACACTACTAAGAGCTCTCAAGTTGGTATCCTGAGGCAAGGCAGAGATGATGCACCAAGACACCCCAAGGAAATCAAGGGGGGTTCGCCTAAGAAGGTGACACGTCCAGCCCAACTGCAGTGCCTTTGTGCAAATGCACGCAGTTTGGGCAATAAACAGGATGAACTGAGGGCCATAGTGGTGTCGGAGAGACATGACATAGTGGTGGTTACAGAAACCTAGTGGGATGATTCCCATGACTGGAGCGTAGGAATAGATGGGTACAAGCTGTTTAGGAAGGATAAGGAGGGGAGGAGGTGTTGCCCTCTACATCAGACACCAGCTGGAATTGATGGAACTCCACCTAGGGAAGGATGATGAACTGGTTGAGAGCTTATGGGTTAGGATTGAAGGGAGGACAGGTGAAGGGGACGTTACAGTCAGGGTCTGCTACAGGCCACCTGACCAGCAGGGCCAAGTAGATGAGGCCCTCCATAGGCAGATAGAAGTGGCTTCACATTTGCAGGCCCTGGTCCTTGTGGGGGATTTCAACCATCCTGACATCTGCTGGAGGGACAATACAGCAAGGCGCCAGCAATCCAGGATGTTCCTCGAGTGTATCAATGACAACTTCCTCCTCCAAATGGTAGAGGAACCAACTAGGAAAGGTGCTATGCTGGACCTTGTTCTTACCAACAGGGAAGGACTAGTGACCAA